>CABHPR010128819.1:22347-43960 GCA_902168415.1 Peromyscus melanophrys
CCCCCCCCCCCTGCCCACCACCAGCATTCTAAGACTGAAATAGTGCTGTGGCTGCTGGCTCCGCCCACCTCAGCTTCCCAACATGGTGGTGATATGTTTACCACCAGCTCTGGGAGCCTTTGTGGGTCTAGCAGCATTTAGCCCAGAAACCTCTTTTTTTTGTTTGTTTGTTTTCTACTAGCAAAGGCTAAATCCACCACGCAGCTTAATGTGCCACTTGCAGATGCCTCATTCCCGCCATACTGCAGGTCAAACATTCACGCCAGGAACCCGCCATACAGTAGCTCAAGCCCGCAGGCTGCGGCTAACTTGAGAAAGACAACTAGGAAGCTGTTTTAGCTCCGTTTTAGAATCTTCTTTTTACGCTTTCTCAGGTTTTAAGTGGAAATTCCTGCCCCACGTTCTGGCGCCATTTGTAGCTAGAGTTTTCCTGCCTGGTCCACAGTCAGGACAAATCTCTCTCACCTGCCAGTCCCACAGCCGCTCAGTCCCAACCAAGTAAACACAGAGACTTATATTGCTTACGAACTGTATGGCTGTGACAAGCTTCTTGCTAACTGTTCTTATATCTTAAATTAATCCATTTCTATAAATCTATACCTTGCCACGTGGCTCGTGGCTTACCGGCATCTTCACATGCTGCTTGTCCTGGCGGTGACTGGCAGTGTCTCCTTCCACCTTCCTGTTCTTTTCTCCTCTCTGTTAGTCCCGCCTATACTTCCTGCCTAGCCACTGGCCAATCAGTGTTTTATTTATTGACCAATCAGAGGCATTTGACATACAGACCATCCCACAGTAAACTTGTTTTGTTCTCTGGTATCATCTATTTGTTAGAAAATTATCAGACATGTTTATATAACTACTGACTTTTTCTTTCAGTCTGTAGGTGAAGTTATTTGAGAGTGGTGGGGGGAGAATATAGTGACTGTATGAAAACAAATGGCTCTTGGTGTAAGAACGGGAGAGGGAAATGAGTGAAGGACATGCTGACATTATTCATTCACTCATGAAGACACCAAATCACAGAATTTCAGAGCACTTTGCACAAATGCAGAAAGAGACATTAACACTGATAGTTAGGGACTGCAGTATTCACGTTGTAGTAATTAACAACACAGCTAGACAAAAAGATGAGGGGTGTTAAGGATTAAGTTATGATATAAACCATCTTGATCTTTACAATTTTCCTTTTAATTGTATGTGCATATGTCTGTGTGTGTGTGTGTGTGTGTGTGTGTGTGTGTGTGTGTGTGTGTGTAGGCAGTTGAGTAGAGGAACCTGAAAGGGCTCTTGGAGCTGGAGTTAGAGGCAGTTATGATCCATTGAATATGGGTGCTGAGAATTGAATGTTGGTCCTCTGGAAAAAGATAGTGTCTTGACTGCTGAACTGAACCATTTTCCCACCGCTACCTTAATCTTACTGATATTTATAAACTACAATATGCAGCTTCAGAAAGCATATTTTTTCCAGTACACATAGAATGTTCAGCAAGATAAATCATATACTTTGACATACATAAATCTAGTAAAATTTAAAACATTAAAATTTTAAAGAACCCTGGCTGCACATCTAGAAGACCCAGGTCTTATTCCCAGTAATCACATGGGGGTTCACAACAGTCTGTAACTCCAGTTCCAGGGCCTCAGACATCACTTCTGGCTTTCTGAAGCTCCGGGCTCGCATATGGTGCATAGTCTTACATGCAGGCAAAATGCCCATACATATTAAAAGAGGGGGGGAAAAAGACTTTAAAGAGTCTAGTCTACATAGCAAGTTCCAGGGCTACCATACCTCAAAAATAAGGGCAAAAGGAGGATCTTAATTGCCTTATATCTATTAAAAAACAGAACTCATTATTTAAAACTTTCCTACAAACAAAAAATTCCTAACCCAGATATTATCATTTATAGAGTCTTTAAACATTTATAAAAAACTAACACGTTTAACACCTTCCTTCAGAACACATTGAAGGTAACTGATGGCATGCCTGATAACCAAACCTAACGTATTATGAGAATAATAATGGACAAATATCACTGAGACATAGTTAGTTATTCTGATAATACTATTGAGTTAAAAATCATAAATGCTGTATCATTATCAAGTGGTATTTATCTTGAAATGCAGGATTAACACCTGGAAATCAACAGAATTTATTGGGCTGGGCTATGATTGAGTGGTAAAGTACTTTCCTAGCACAAATGAGAGTTCAATTTTCTATACTGGGGGTAAAAAAAGAGTTCATAGTAGCTCTTTCAGTAACTCAAAATAGAGAGAAAATTATATTATACTTTCAATACCTATTTAACATACATTTGACAGAATTAGCAGTTAGTCATTGATACAAACTTTGCAAACAATGATGTAATGAAACATCCTAACCTGATAAAAGATCCCTGTGAAGAATCTGTAACTAACATCTTACTTAATGGTAAAATGATATTATATTGAATACTCTTCCAAATTTGGAAACAATGTACTAAGTGTGAACAATCCACAGCTAACATCCTACTTACCAGTGAAATAGTGAATCTTCCTCCTTGGAAACTGTGTTCTTGCCACTTTTGATAATATTGTAATGGAAATGACAGTATCAAGTCTGTACCCTGCTATCCTCTAATTCATTAGCATCAAAGTGGTACCCCAGTCAACTTTGATCCATGTAAGGACAGTGTATGTTACTGGTACTTCCCTAGAAGAAGAATATTGCCTGGACTAATGGGTGCAATGCGTACTCTCACCTTGTGGTCTCCCTTTGCTAGGCTAGCTTTTGCAACATTGGATCAATATGATATTGTTGCTTTGCTTTTATGCTCGACTGGTAGCACAGTTGTTTGAAGAACTAAGTAATGTGTGCATGATTTTTGTGAATTAGGGTTTCCTAGGTTGATAAATTTAAAAAATTTGAAAAATTGTCCAGATGTGCTAAGATTTCTCTATAAACTGGAGTACAGTAACATAATTTTGTGACCTTAGTAAAATGGTATTACAGAAGTGCAATTTTTATTATTCATTTTTGTCAAAAGTAGTTTTAGTTCTTACAAAATAAGTGTTTTTTATCGATTCTAATAGGAGTCTTTTCACCTCTCACATTGAAAATGATGCTAGGAAGAACTGATGATTGTAGAGATATATAAACATTAATTTGCTGTAGGACTGGAAGTAAACTTTCCTTTCATCTATTCTCCCCATCATTACTAGATAATAATTTAATTATGTTTTATTGATGTGTTCTTATCCTTTAATAAAGCCACTTAAATGATTGAGTGATAGATAATTTTGGTGTATTTGCAGAAACTTGTTTTCTGTTGATGCAGTATTTGAGGACTCTTTTTGCTCTTAAAAGGATATCCAGGAAGCTAACTTTAAGACCTCCAGTAGCCGCCTCCTTGCAGCTGTGATGTCAGCTCTGTGTCACACCTCTGTGAAGCTGACGTCTATCTTCCCTATTGCATATGATGGAGAAGTGCTACTGCGATCCATTGTTAAGCAAGTCAGCACAGAGAATGACTCAACACTAGTTCATCGTTTTCCACTCTTGGTGGGACATATGGAAAAGCTAAGCCAGGTATACGCCTTTTCAAAAAGCTTTTACAATGGAGAATAAACAACAGTAAGTGGAGACGTGCTTAAGTCTGGTGCCTCATCTTCCTTATTAAAAGTTACATTTGACAAATGATCATCTGTTTTATGATAAGAGAGCTATGCTCTAATTCTCATGTTTACCTGAAAGATAAGTATCTTAGTTACTATTTGTTTGTTTGTTTGTTTGTTTTTTGAGACAGGGTTTCTCTTTGTAGCTCTTGCGTCCAGGAGCTTGCTCTGTAGGCCAGGGTGGTCTTGAAATCACAGAGATAGAGAGATCTGCCTGCCTCTAACTCCTGAGTGCTCAGATTAAAGGGATGCACCACCATGCCTGGCTAGCTTACTTACTATTTTATTGCCATGATAAAACACCATAACCAAGGCAAATTATACAAGAAGCACTTGACTGGGGGCATTGCTTACAGTCTCAGAGGGTTCGCGGTAGGGAGTGTGCTGACAGGTAGGCATGGCACCGGAGCAGTTCTAGCCTAGCACATCTTGATCCACTGGCAGCAGGCAGAGAGAGACTGGGCTTGGTGTGCACTTTTAAACCTCAAAGCCCACCTCCAGTGACACCTCCTCCAACAATGCTACATCTCCTCTTCTTTCCAAGCATTCAAACATGAATCATTTCCATTCAAACTACCAGAATAAGCAATTTATTTTAAATGACAACTCACTTCTAAAAATGTGAGTATAAAGTAAATACCTACATAATTGGTTATTGCTGTATCATATGAAAGTAAGTTACAGATAACATAAGCAATCTTTTCAGTTCTAAAGTATGATTGGGAAAATGCCATAGTCCTTAAGGGTGTTTGCCACCAAGCACAACAACTTAAGTTTGATCCACATTCTACATGGTGGAAGGGGAGCCTACACTCACACGTTGTCTTTTGACTACCACATGTGTGCTGTACACACCCTCCCCTACACACACAATAAATAAATGTATAAAATATAGAAATAAATAACTATGAAAATGGGTTCTATAAAATAAACATTGGAAAACAAAAAACATAAGAAACATTGTTTAGTAACTGCTTTTGCACTGTTAGAAAGCAGTCTAGAAGAAAATTAAAGACATATTTTTGTAAGTATTATAAGGGCCAGCATCAGAAAACCTCAGCCTTTCTAGTAGTTATTAATGAATGTCAGGGAAAGAAATACTGAGATAGCAAATTGTTTCTAGAAAATTTGGAAAAGTTAAAATTTTTTTCTTATAAATTTCTGTGCTGTGAGATTATGAAGAAATATAGTTTCCTTATAGATGGATTTTTACAATTTAAATTAGTCTGAATATCTCTTTCTTTCAACCTTTTAGCAAGTATTTATTGTGTGCTTATTTGCTGTAATTTTAATTAGGTTGTAGTTGAAGTGGGTAAAAAAACAAGCATAGCCTTTGAATTGAGTGTCTGCAAACTACCAAATATTTTCAGATGATAAATTGTCATTTCACTACTTCATGTTGTTAATGTTTTTACAGGGAACTGGAAGAATAATTAAAAAGATAAAGCTGTGCGTTTATTTGCTAAAAAGAAAGTTTAGAAACCTCAATTAGATCCTTAAATGTTCATTACTAAGTGAAATAGCTGAATTAGGTATATTAACTTGATAGAGCTTTATTCAGCCATTTAAATGGTATATTTACATTTGATATCAAAGCAAATATTTAAAAATTAAAAGTGTATATAAAGAGTGGTGACTATATAAAATGTCTAGGCAAAAGGCTACTTATTATAAGAGAAAACTGAGAAAAAGTAACACGGGTGACGAATTTAGGAATATTCTGCTATTTTCTGTGGTGATACTCTATGCTATAGCAAATAAAGCTTGCCTTGAGATCAGAGTGTGTAGCTAGCCACTAGTTAACCATATAGGCCAGGCAGTGGTGGCACACACCTTGGTAGATGTAATTCTGAATGGTCTTATTAAATAAGAAACACAGAGCCAAATGCAGAGTTAAAAGCCCAGAGATCGAGCAGCAGCCAAGAGCTAAGACCAAGATTGCCTTCTTATCCCTCGCTGCCGCTGTCATCCTTCCCCTCTGAAAGAGACCTACTTCCCGTGTGTCTGTATTTTTATTGACTTTCTGTTCTGCCTTCTCATTGGTTGTAAACCCAACCACGTGACCTCCTCGTCACTGCCTGTCTATACAGACCTCCAGGTCTCTATGTTTGGTATTGAGATTAAAGGCGTGTGTCTCCAAGCTGTCTATGTCCTTGAACACACAGACTCTGCCTGTCATATGATTGGGATTGAGGGCATGTGCTACCACTGCCAGACTTCTGCTAAATGGCTTGCTATTAGCTCTGATCCCTAGGCAACTTTATTATTAACATACAAATAAAATCACATTTCAGAACAAATAAAATATCACCATACACCTTCAAATACTATTAGAGTTTTATATTTTAATGCTAATGTGTAGTGAGTAATAGTTAATTATGTGATTAAAGTCTTTGAAAATATACCACAATTAATATATATTCTTTCACTGCCTTTTTAAATATAATTGTTATGAAAGAACATATCCAGACACTAAGAATGTGGTTTTGAAAATTGAGTCATAGCAAATAATACCCCTGATTTAGGAAAGTTGAAACTTTTGGATTTTAATGAAATTCTAATTTCTTATCCTGTAATTTTCTACTGATAGTTTGGGATTTTGTTTTCTTTCAGAAATTAAATACAGTGGTAGTTGTAAAAGGAGTATCTGTGCTTGATTTTTATAGACTCTGAAATCTTATCTTGTAGAAAGAGTTTTTAAAATGATGAATAATTGCCTGCCTATCATGAAGATAGACACAGTTTATAAACTGCTATGTAGTTAAAATAAGAAAATATGTGAAAATGTCACAAAGCTAATAAAAACATATCATGTAAATTACGAGTTAAAAAGAAATAATTCAGGTCTAGAACTTTAGGTTATGATATGGGAAGAATTTTACAGCTGAGAACTCCTGTGAGGCAAAGTAAAGCAATGCTCTGCCCTCTCTCTTCTTATGTGTCACAGAGTGAAGAGAACATCTCAGGGATGACAAGCTTCCGTGAAGTTCTGGAGAAGATGCTGGTCATTGTTGTACTTCCAGTGAGAAACAGTCTTCGGAGAGAAAATGAGCTCTTCTCCTCACACTTGGTCTCTAACACCTGTGGACTACTGGCCAGTATTGTCAGTGAGCTGACGGCATCAGCCCTAGGATCTGAGGTAAGGAGCTGTGTTTCAAAACTGGATAAACAAGCACATGTAGAATCGTAATGCTGTCTCTTTAAGACACTGGTCTATATAGGCAGCCAGATCTCATAGCCTAACAAGATCAGGCCTCAACCCCGACAACTCTGTGTGGGACACTTAGGAAGCTGTGCTGTGTTGTGGCTTTCTCACCACTAAAGTCTGCCAAACACACACACACACACACACACACACACACACACACACACACACACACGAGGAACGATATAAAAGTAAGGTATTCTCCTTTGTTCAGGAGACTTCTCAAAGATTCTCCCCTGGGCTTCCCACCCCATCCCCCCCATCACCCTGTCTATGGCAGCTTTTTCTTTTATTTAGCAACCTTAACAATTCTCCTCTCTAGATTTTAAAGGGAAGCTTCGCTCTCCTCTTAGAGCCCCGTCATATTGTCTCTGACATGATACACGTTCTTTTTAATGCTTACCCACTTAAAGACCTGATCACGGCTCCCATGATCACGTTGGCCTTTGCACTAATAAAGCTCATTTCTGATAGTCATTTCATGCCAATTTCTTTCCCAAATAAGCCTTACTCCCTTATTTTTAACAGCGTCATTCATTATAGTACATGCCTAGAATCCCAGCACTTAAGAAGCAGAAGCAAAGTGAAGCTAACCTGGGTCATTTAAGAAGACCCATTTCAAAGTAATAAATAAGCAAAGAACAATAACAACAGACATATTTAGCTTTCCATGTTATTTCTTTATTCATGTTTTGGGTTTTTAGAAACTAATTTCCAGATAGGTCAGAAATAAGTGTTTAGAAAGGAGAATATTCTTGTTTAAAAATCAAAAATCCAGGGCTGGGAAGATGGTCCAGCAGGTAGGAGTGCTCCCCTATGTACAAATTCAAGTATGTCCATGTGTCTGCACCTGTAAATCCAGAGCTATAGGGGACAGACAGGAGGATCTTTGGCTCTTTATGCTGCCAGTCTAGCTCCATTTTTAATAAGAACGCCATGTCATTAGTGAGTGAGTGAGAGAGTGATAGAACAAAACACCTGATGTCCTTTGGCTTTTGTGTGTGCTCATGCACAGGGTATACATACACACAAAATAATAAAAATTCATTTTTGCCTTCCTCTTGTATGATCTACTCATTTTATTTTTACTTTTTAAGACTCTCTCTCTGTCTCTTTCTCTCTGTGTGTGTGTGTGTGTGTGTGTGTGTGTGTGTGTGTGTGTACACATGTGTTGTGCATGCATGTGTATATAGAGATATACCTGTGTGTATATATGTGTAGAAGCCAGAGATTGATGTTAGGTGTCTTCCTCTGTCCTTATTGAACATATTTATTGAGACCGAATCTCAAACTCAATGTGGGAATCATCTATTGGCAGACCGTTTGTCCAGAGAGGCCCAGGTTATCATCTACCCAGCTAACCTACTGCTGGGGTTACAAATATGCTGCCATTCCAGCTTTTAAATGGGTTCTGGGGATCATACCACAGGTCTCCATGTTCATAGTACAAATAGTACTAACAGAGCCATTCCCCACTCAAATCCCATCTTGTAACTGCTCCCTTATTAATATACCCAGGTTATCAAAGTATGTTAAAGTATGTAGTATCTTCTTAGACCGGGTTCTTATCTGCCACATTATATAACTCCATGAGCTTGCACCAGTTGTTTTATTGCTAAATGATAAGTAACAAAATTCAAGATGTATCAAATATTAAGTGTTTGATAGGGTCACCTTTGAAACATTGATGGGTGCCTGACATTTTATGAAGTATAATATTATTTTTCTCTTTCCACTGCCTTTCTTAACCATGTTTTATAACTTGAATGCTTTAACTGATTTTGATGCTTCTGTTTTTTGTTTTATCCCCAAACAGATTGTGGCTTGATTTTGAAAATCCTGTCTTAATATAGAATACATAATTCAAATGAATGTTTAATATCTAATATGTATCCATTAGATACTGTGTTTCAGTTGTTGCTATTAATACTCAGGTTATCAACTACTGATGGCATTGTGTTGTTCACAGGTTGATGGACTAAATTCTCTTCACTCTGTAAAAGCCAGTGCTAACCGATTCACAAAAACAAGTCAGGGGAGGAGTTGGAACACTGGAAATGGATCCCCTGATGCAATCTGTTTTGCAGTAGACAAACCTGGAATCGTTGTGGTTGGCTTCTCTGTCTATGGAGGAGGTGGCATACATGAGTATGAACTAGAGGTCTTGGTTGATGATGTAAGTATCACTCCTGCAACATTTTTCTTGCTGTGTGGTTATCTGAGTTCACCATTGTCAAGGCACGATGGTTTCAAACCTTCAGAAGTCTAACAGATTGCCTATACGTGGACAACATTAAATCAGAATCAAAAGACTTATTTTACATGATTGTTTGAAGGCATCTTGGTACACTTCTGCCTTATTTTATTTTTTATTGCTTTGCAGTTTCTGAAAGGGAGAGATTTTAAGTGGAATTGAAAACTAGAAAGTACATAGCTAAGCCTTTTATTCCAAGTCTTGCATAATTTTTTTCTGCTATTGTCATTTTTTTATGATTCTAGAACAGTGTTTAAGTTTAGATGGATACTATGTCCTCTAGCAAATAAACAATTTTTATTAAAATGCTAATGGAAAATTCTTCCTAAAAGATAGTGTTTTTGATTGTAGCTATATATTTCTCTATTATCAAAATTATTTTAAGTACTTGAATTTTTACAAAGTTTCATGAGACAGGAAACATAAAAATAAGTTTCTTGTAAATAGCATATTTATTTGAGAAATTACTTTTAATTAACATCTACTTCATTAGACTGTATATGCAGTCTCTCCATGAAGATACTCAAACACTGAGACTCACGGACTACCTTTCAATATATTTTTAAAAGATTACTTTATTTATTTAGACATAGTCACTTTATGTTTTAATCTTTTCAGGAAACAAGATAAAAAGTGAATAGCTTAGAGTAGCAAAATCTTTCTTTAGAAATGCTAATAACTAATTTCAGTTTTTTAATACATTTATTTGTGTGAGTGTGCATGCACACATGTATCCATATTCTAAGGTACATATGTAGAGACCAGAGAGCAACTTGTGGGAGCCAGTTCTCCCCACCATGTGAGAAATCTCAGAGATCAAACTGAGGTGGTCAGGCTTGGGGACAATTTTGTTTACCTGTCGCACCATCTCTACCAGCCCATGACTAATTTTATATATAAGGCAGTAAACTGCCTAAAGACAGTAATGGATTATAATCAGATTTGTCCTGCAGTCAAGTTAAGCGTCTTATGAATTTTGTTTTTATGTATTCGTTAGAGTGAACATGCAGGAGATTCAACTCATTCTCACAGATGGACATCTCTAGAATTAGTCAAAGGAACTTATACAACAGACGATTCACCCAGCGACATAGCTGAAATCAGACTTGACAAAGTTGTTCCTTTAAAGGTAATTTCATCCACGTTTCTTTTTGAACTAAGAGGTAATGTTATACAGTTAAAAATAGTGAAAAGCAGGCTGGAGAGATGGCCCAATGATTAGGTGTGTGTACTGCTCTCACAGAGGGCCTGAGTTTGAATCCCAGCACCCATGTTGGGAGGCTCACAATCACTGGCAACTTCAGTTCCAGAATACCCAGCGCCCTCTTCTGACTTCTTCAAGTATCTGCACTCCCAGTATACACATGCACATACACCATTAAAAATAAAGTAATCTTTTAAAAATATATTGAAAGGTAGTCCGTGAGTCTCAGTGTTAACTGTGGCTTCTCCTCAGTTATCTGTTATATGCTGCCTCAACTACTTACACATTTGCCTACTACAGTATAATATTCTTGGTATTGCACTGCGTTGTGCTCTGTTTTTGCACGTATCAAATTCTAGTGTACTAGGAAGAATTGTTAGGTTTTATTGTCAGATGGCTTTAGAGTCGGGTAAGACAGACTCAGCTTTTTGAAAGGATTAGTACAATATGAGTAGGAAAGATGCAGAGTAGTATTTACCCCTTCTCTGACACGCTGCATCGTTCTCCCATGTGAGATTTATTAAATCTGGCATGTTACCATTTTAGCACTTTGAGCCTCTTCTTTTGGTGACTGAGTAATGACAGCAGGGAACATGCCTCCATGCGCAGCATGGAATTGAAACTGACTAGGTAGTAGTCTGCACCTTTCCAACTTGCATTGCACCAAAAATGCTTCAAAGAAAAAATGTGGTCTTAAGAGTTAATATTAGCCGGGCGGTGGTGGCGCACGCCTTTAATCCCAGCACTCGGGAGGCAGAGCCAGGAGGATCTCTGTGAGTTCAAGGCCAGCCTGGTCTACAGAGCGAGATCCAGGACAGGCACCAAAACTACACAGAGAAACCCTGTCTCGAAAAACCAAAAAAAAAAAAAAAAAAAAAATTAAAATAAAAAAAAAAAGAGTTAATATTAATGGGGCCACATAAGTAGCTCAGTAGTTAAGAGCACAGGGGATCCAGGTTCTGTTCCCAGCATCCACATGGTGACTCACAACCATCCATTACTTCAGGTCAGGGGATCTGATGACCTCTTTGATGACCCAGGCACCAGGGATGTACATAGTGCACATACATGCATATATGTAGGCAAAACACTTGTACACATAACATAAAATCCATAACATAAAAATAAATAAATAAATAAATAAATAAATATACAGAAAAGAGTATTAGGATTTTTCCCTTCATATTAATTTTATAAATATAAGTGAATAAATATTATTTTGGAACAGAACTGTGTCAATGAGTATAGCTTGAACATAGGAGACCTCAAAGCCTACCCCCACAGTGACACACTTTTTCCAACAAGTCCACACCTACTCCAACAAAGCCATACTTGCTAATAGTGCCACTCCCTATGGGAGCCATTTTCTTTCAAACCATAACATTGATTAGTATTTTATGTTTATAATTAAGCACAGGAATTACCCGTGTTTGTTGCTGGTCAACTACTAGTCTCACTGCTTACTAGCTATGTTACTGTGTGCAAGTCACTTAACAACTGGAGCTCAGACTCTTCATTTGTTGAGTAATGTGCTTACCTACTAAGAACACTCGAATTAATCCAGTTAGCTCAGAAAAGTATTTAAGGCAGATTCTGTTACTCATAACATGTTCAGTAAACATTAGCTATTAGATTCATTAAAAACTCATTTAATGAAATTATTTATAATGACCACAAAGTTTCAGTATATTCGAGTAGTTTACTGCTAGAGTTCTCTCTGTATTCTCTCCCTATGTTATGAACAGATATAACATGCTTTATATCTCCATCACGAAGGAAAACGTTAAGTATGCTGTGCGCTTGAGGAACTATGGAAGTCGTACAGCCAATGGAGATGGAGGAATGACCACCGTTCAGTGTCCAGATGGGGTGACTTTTACCTTCAGCACATGCAGCTTGAGCAGTAATGGCACAAACCAGACCAGAGGACAGATTCCACAGATACTGTACTATAGGTATGTGCACTTATCGTTAGAAATGAAATGTGCTAAAGTGGTGTGTGACATTTACTATTATATAAAACTTGCCAAGTCAGTAATGTAACTGAATTACAAATTTATCTTCCTAGCACATACTTAATTCCTGTGAAGTATCTTCATTTAAAAATGTCAATTTAGTATTAACTACAAAGTTGAATGCTTTTAAATTTTTGTTATTTTTTTTTTTTTTTAGTATCATTGAAGCTTTTGGTGGTTTTTTTTTTTTTGGTACTGTCATATATGTTGTTGATGTTATATTTTAATTTCTTGATTGTGCTCTAAAATTCAAGTAGAATTTACTCATTTCTTTTCATAATTATTTAACCGAAGTTCAGGTAGTGGCATTGCCTTGGTTCTTTTATCCAGTCTGAAGAACAGTCTTATATCTTTTACCTGCTCAGGTTAGCCTCTGAGACTCTACACGATATAATGGTGGGGGTTTTCTTAGAGTGTTTTAGCAAACTATTTAGTAGGTAAATGGTGGAAAATAGAAAACTATAATCTTTGGGCCAAAAAAAAAAAAAAACCCTAAATACTCATAACTCATCACGACTGATCTTTTTGGTATAATAACATACCTGTAGTCTTAGTGTCATTAACCACTTTTGTTCTCAACCTAACTTTGTATCAAATCACTAATGTTGCTTACGTAGTGCTACCTGTGGTTGTCTCAGCCAGTCACACAGTAGGTACTTTTCCTATCTCTGTTTCACAGAAGAGGAAACTGAGGCTTGAGTGGTTAAACATCTTTCTCAAATCACATTTGTAGTGACTTATGATAAAAGGATTTGTACATAGGAAGTTGGACTCCAGGTAACACACCTGTAAGTCACCATACCAAATATTCTCCTTGAAGATGCTTTCTCTGGTTGGCTGATAGATGTTGTAGGTTTAATGTGTTCATAGTGGTCATGCAGTTGTAGCCAAATACCTGGTCATTCTGGATGCCTTTCTCTTGCACCCTACATCTAATTTGATAGTTCCTGACAGCCATTGTACAATGCTCTACATCTGACTTTTTCTTTCATTCCTGTGATCAGACTGCGGATCACCAACCCCTTTACTTGTAAAATGATCATAGCCTCTATGAGTCTCTTTCTCTGTTGCCCTTCACAGTCAGTTCTCCACAATGCAATCAGTTATCTGAAAAAATGAAAACAGACCCACTGTACCCTTGCTCAATTCTCTCCTGCCTCTTTTTTATATAGACTATGACTTTGTTACTCTGACCACTGAACTCTCTATGATCTGACCCGTGTTTACCGTTCCTTCAGATTTTTCTCTTTCTCCTTCCATCGTAGGAATAGTTGTCTGCATTCTCTTCCCTAAAGGCAGCACCTGGCTCCCTTGTCCTGATACTTTGTCTCACATTTTTCCTAGACCCTTTGTCATTTGTTTTTTAAACACAGTTCAGGTCTTTGTTCATCAAAGAGCAACTTAATCTAATATAAACTAACACCCTTTACTTTATACTCTCTGCTTTGTTTGTTCACAGCCTCTGTTGCTTCCTGAGTTAACATAATTACACATATGTCTTAACTTTAAGTGTTCTTCACTTCAAGGTTATTGAGGAACTCTAATCTGAATATTTAATTACCAGTGAGAACTGTTTTCATGCTTATTTGTGTCACAGGAGTGAATTTGATGGAGATTTTCAGTCCCAACTTCTAAGTAAAGCCAACGAAGAAGATAAAAACTGTAGCAGAGCGCTCTCTGTGGTAAGCACTGTTGTTCGAGCTGCGAAAGATCTGTTGCACAGAGCTCTTGCTGTGGATGGTAAGACTATTCTTTTCCTTTCTTTATAGTCATAGTTTAGAATCTGTAATTCTTCTCTGTACATGGTTAATGGAGGGGAACCATCTTATAGAATCCCAAAGTGTTTAGTTCCTTATCCATCTATACAAGTATTGATTTTGGATCATTTACATACTTCATACTTAGCAGAAGATTTTTTTTTTAGAGTGATCTAAACAGATTACCTGATACTTTTATTTTTTTAGTTTATACAAAAAGAGAAACATTCCATCCGATTAAATTTGTTGTTTTGCTTTATTCCTAGTTAGTAATAATTTTTTTTTTCTTTCTGTGTATCCTGTTCCCGTTAAGTATCACCATTCACCCAAATGTCTGGATAACCTTGCCTATCTCCTCAGATCACTTTTCTAAATTAAGCCTGGGACTATTCTTTCACTGGAAACTCCAGTTGGTTTTTCATCTTTCTCTGTTTTTCTAGTACCTAGTTCAAGCTGCCATAGTGCAACATCATATGTACTTTCTCTTGGATAGAAATATCCAAATAATCTCATTGCTGCCTTCCTCCTGTTACCTACCTCTTGGTATCTGGGCATCCTCTGTACTGTCAGGAGAATTGTTAGTGTCAAATATTCAGTGTTATCCTTTCCCCTAAAAATTTGGTCCATCCCAGAGGTTTAGGGTAGGTTAAAAAAGTATTTTCTGAATAAATGTCATTTATTCTTATGCAACAGGTCTAGAAGCCCATATTTGGGAGAATAATTGCCCTGTAATATAAATGTCGAGGCTTAGCCCATCTTTTAAGCCTCATGTTCATGGAAAAATGACTAAAATGGCTATCAGCAAAGTTCTTCATGAGAAAAAGAAGTCATAATAGGAAAGTGACAACAGATGCTTTTTGAGATGTTTATATGTACAGACATTGTTCTAAGTGTTTTATATATGTGTTGAGTCATTTAATCCTAGCAGCAGTCAGGGAAGAAATATTGTTATCTTGCTTTTCTGATTGAATAATTTGCCTAGTGTCATTTCTATTGCTGTGTTTAAAACCACTGCCCTAGGTTCTCCTCCTGGCTGTAGCATTTTACAAGTATATATTTGTAGAACACGTTAAGAATTTACTATAAGATAGACAAACACTGTGTACCTTGGTTTTCTCTTCTAAAAAGTAGGAAGTATCTATTGTAAGGATTGAGATAATACATGCTAGTAAATCCCTTACAAAAAATTGATCTGGTCCTTTATAGACATGTAGTTAATGTCAGCCACAACTTTCTGAGGATAATAGGATATAGGTTAGTTTAGCATGTGTACAGTATAACAAAACCACCTTCTAACTATAGTTTTAATGCTTTTTTTAGCTGATGACATTCCAGAACTGCTTAGCTCTTCCAGTCTGTTTTCCATGCTGCTTCCCCTTATTATAGCCTACATAGGACCAGTAGCTGCTGCTATTCCCAAGGTGTGTAACTAAATTCTATGACTTTGAATTTCTTACCATTTTTTATACCATTTCATAGATTTTCTATCTTCCCTTTAAAGATATATTAAGCGTGAAGGCTCTAGGGTTATAGATAACAGATAAAGCACCTCACGTAGTAGAAGTTATTAGTTAAGCCTCTTTGTTCCCAGCATTGCTTATTGACTTAGTGTACTTACAAATTGATTTCACACTTGAAGATCTGTCTTATAAATATAACATATAAAGAAAGATTAATTTACCTGCTTATTTTAAAATTTCTGAGTTTGATGCCAATTCTCCACCTTAAAAATAGCAGTAGAAATGGAATGTTTTACAGTAGTGAGATAAGACATGAAGAAAGTCATAAACTATTGAGTCTTTGGCATAACTAAATAATGGGAAAAGCTATTTACTGTAAACCACAGAAAAGCAAAAGTTTTAAAATATAGATTATTTTGATATAATATCTAAGATAAAATTCTTTACCCATTAAAAACGTTTTTATTTAAAAATACTTTATAGAAACTGTGTATGGAACTTGTTACTGATAAGTATTACCAACAATTAGGATAGTTCCTTAGTAAAATTAGTTTTACATTTATTTAATCATGTATATTTTTTATATCTACTAGGTTGCTGTAGAAGTTTTTGGCCTTGTCCAACAATTGCTTCCCTCAGTTGCCATTTTGAATCAGAAGTATGCACCCCCTGCGTTCAATCCCAATCAGTCAACTGATAGCACAACAGGAAACCAGCCTGAGCAAGGTCTCTCGGCTTGTACCACTTCTAATCACTATGCTGTCATTGAGAGTGAGCACCCATACAAGCCTGCCTGTGTGATGCACTACAAGGTGGGCACCATTCTTAGCAAGATGCAAATCCCAACCTTGAGCTGAGATTTTCTCATGGTATCTGAAAGAGTATTTTGCATATGTTCAGAAATGTCACTTCTTCTGTAGTACTTAAATATAAATAATCCACAGATAAACTGTTGGGCTAACGAAGACCTGAAGATAGAACTTTTTCCCTTTTATTAAAGATAGATTCTTTTCTCATACAATATCTCCTGATTATAGTCTCCCCTCCCTCTGCTCCTCCCAGTCCTTCCCCACCTCCCCTCCCCTCTGGATCCCTTCACTTTCTGTTTCTCATTAGTAAAGAACAGGCTTCTAGCAGATAACAACTAAACATGACAAAATAAAATATAAGATGAAGCAAAAAGTAGAACATCAAAAGTTGAACCAGGCAACTCAACAGAAGAAAAAGAGCCCCAAAGAAGGCGCAAGAATCAGAGACCCACTCATTTATATACACTTTATAAAAATACTAAACTGGAAGTATGTATGCCGAGGGCCTGATGTAGACATGTTGACTCTGTTGCTGTTTTAGTCTCTGTGGGTTCATATGCTCTTTGCTCAGTTTATTTAGAGCCTTGTTCTCCTGATGTCCTCCATCCCTGCTGGCTCTTACACTACTTACACTATTTCTACCTTCTCTTCCACAGAGTTTCCTTAGCTCTGATGGGAGAGATTTGATGGAAACATCCCATTTAGAGCTGTGTGTTCCAAGGTTGTCTGTCTCTGTCTCTCTCTCTCCCCTGTCTTTCTCTCCTTCTCTCCCCGCCTCCCTCTCTTTCTCCATGATGTCTGGCTGTGGGTCTCTGTATTTGTTCCCATCAGTTGTAGGAGGAAGCTTCTCTGATAATGGTTGAACATGGTACATATCTATAAGTATAGAAGAATGCCACTGGGAGTCATTTTATTGGTTTTTTGTTTGTTTGTTTTAACCTAAGGCTTTACCTTAGGTCTCTGGGCTATCTAGGAAAACAGAACTTTTACCTTACAGATTTTATACTTCGGTAGGTTTTTGTTGTTTGTTTGTTTTCTGTTTGGTTTTTTTGGGGACAGGGTTTCTCTGTGTAGCTTTGGAGCCTGTTCTAGAACTTGCTCTGTAGAACAGGCTGGCCTTGAACTCACAGACATGTGCCTGACTTTGCCTTCCAAGTCTGGGATTAAATGTGTGTGCCACCACCACTCGGCCTTTGGTAGGTGTTTGAAAGTTATTTACAAATATTTTTCTAACAGTATTGAAGCATATAATGCTAAACTCTGTAGTATATATTATAATTATAGTGAATATAAATCTTAAAATTTGTAAATAGTATTTTTATATGTGTTCCTGTGGGCATGTTCGTTCATGGATAAAGAGGCAAGAAGACAACTGCATGTTATTCCTTAAGCACTATTCACATTGTTTTTGAAACAAGGTCTCTCACTGAACCAGAACTGGCTAAGTGCACTAGCCTGGCTGGCCAGCAGCCCCAGTGGTCTTCTTGTCTTTACCTCCCAGCCATGGGATTAAAGCTTGTACCACCATGCCCAGACTTTATTTATTTACTTTGACACAGGTCCTGGAGACTCCACTCTAGTCCTCAAACTCTTACAGACAGAGCTATCTCCCTAGCTTGTAAATCATACTTTTTAAACCGGCATTATTTGTACCACTATCTGAACTCTGAAAATTGAAAGTAGTCTACTTAGAATATTATATAAAAAATAAAAAGTGAAATATTTTAAAATTTAAGGTTATTATATTCAAATCCTTTTAGTAAATAAATGAGAATGAATCATGTGCTTTTTTTCAATTATGCTTTTGTGCTTGTAAAACATTCAGTTTGGTTTAGAAATAGGAGCTATATAGTAGTAGACCAGATAATGCTGTAGCCTTACTCATCTCCTGGTTCAAGTCTTAAGGTCTTAATTAAACCATTTCATTTATTTTCTGCTTCTTCCTTCTCTTTTATATTATTGTAAAACAATTAATGTTATTTTCTTTTGTATTTCTCTAATGTAAGAACCCTCTAAAATAACTATAATATAACACTTAAAATGAGCAATTCCTTAATATTATAAAATATGCATATTTTATGTGTTTGTTTGAATTTGAATTCACATAAGATGAATATATTTGGGATTGTTTGTTTCTTCAGTACCCCCCCCCTTTTTTGTTTTTTTGAGACATGTTAAAGCCCTGTAAATATATTCATACCCTTCCATCTCTGTCTTTGGGTTTCCTCAACTTTTGATTGTTGAAGAAACTGGCCCCATATCTCAGCTGGATGTGAGTCTCTTCACTTTACCTTACTGAGACTTTAGATTCTCCCTTCTAATTTTCCTTGCATCTTTGTTCCCTGGAATGAGCAAATATTTAGACTTACCTTTCCTGCTTCAGCTCTGAATCAGCCACTTTAAAAAAAAAAGCTCTGGTTCTTGTTATACTACATATATACATATATATGTGTATATATATATATATTGTATATATATATACATATAATTTGTTTTGTGAATTGGTTTTTAATTGGATTTTGTTTTCTAATATTTAAATAATTGCATACTCTAAAACTAAATGATAAGACAGTCTGTTTTGTTTCCTTCACTTCGTTTCTCCTTCATTTCTCCATTTTTTTGTAGTGTATCATTCTCTCATTTCATTTAATGTAGGCATACATCACATAACAGATGCAGGTGTATGCATGTATACTCATATCTTCTTGTCTCCTGCCAGGTGACATTCCCGGAATGTGTTAGGTGGATGACAGTAGAATTTGACCCTCAGTGTGGTACCGCACAGTCAGAAGACGTCCTCCGTTTGCTTATTCCTGTCAGAACTATTCAGAATTCAGGATATGGACCAAAACTGACAACTGTTCATGAAAACCTTAACTCATGGATAGAATTAAAGAAATATTCAGGATCCTCTGGATGGCCTACTATGGTTTTAGTGTTGCCAGGTGAATTTTCTCTTCTCTGTTTTATGGGTTAAAATGGATACATGTATGTATATTAAAGATGCATTATTGAAAATGTTTAACTTCAGAGAAAATTATTAAAGACTTATGGGTCTTGGTTTCAATTGAGAAAAATAAGATATGCTGGGCAAAGGGCATAGTGTACTCTAAATTTAAGAAGAGTGATTATTTGAAGATTTTTGAGGTGAAGGGAGTTAATACTGAGTCATCTGTATAGTTGGGACCAAATTACAAAAAAAAAGTATAAAAATGGAATTGATTTTCTATTTTCTCAGTAAATGCTATCTTTCAGAAGTAGGATTCGGGCCCTTCCTTTGGAAGTGTATGTAGCAGAATATTTTACGGTGTGCTACTTTTGTTTATATTGCATTTAACTTCGTGAAGCTGTGTTACTGTGCCTGTGTAAAACACCTGATGGCTTAATAAAGAACTGGCCAATAGCAAGGCAGGAGAAAGGATAGGCGGGGCTGGCAAGCAGAGAGTATAAATAAAAGAGAAATCTAGGAAGAGGGATCTGAGATCTAGCAGCCAGAGGAGGAGGACAACTCCAGGGGCTAGCCACCCAGCTACACAGCCAGCCATGGAGTAAGAATAAGATTTACAGAAGTAAGAGAACAGGAAAAGCCCAGAGGCAAAAGGTAGACAGGATAATTTAAGATAAGGAAAGCTGGCTAGAAACTAAGCCAAGCTGAGGCCAGACATTCATAAGTAAGAATAAGCCTCCATATGTAATTTGTTTGATAGCTGGGTGGGGGGCCCCCCAAGAAAAGAGTAACAACAAACAACAACATTTTGATGCCCCACTTGGGTACCAGTTGTTGTCCTTTTTTAAAATGGTGGCTGCTTTTTAAGCCATAGCTGTCTGAAACAGCAACTGTAACTCAGCCACTACCAGCAGCGGTTAGGCCACAAGTGCTGTAGCCAGAGGGAAATCTGTTCCCTCAGGCTTCAACTCTCGAAAAGCTACAAAGGGAACTTAACTATACTTCTCTCCCTCTAAAGAACCCAAGATTCAAAGGTTAAGGTGGAATTCTGCTCTTCAGAGGCAGAGTAGCTAGTTGCTCAGCTCCTCTCCTCACTTGCATCAGCACAAGCAAAGCCCTTGTGCAGCTCCTCCCTCTCCTTATAAACCTTTCTCACCTGGCTCCTCCCTGCCACTTCCTGTCAGCTAGCTGCTGACGCAGCCTTCTGACTGCAGGTGAATTTTATTTAATCCAACACATCTTTGCATCATTAAACGTTCCAGAGCATAAACAAAATAACACACCTTGAAATAATATTCTACAACAGGTGTGTGTGTGTGTGTGTGTGTGTGTGTGTGTGTGTGTGTGTGTGTGTCTATGTCTATGCGTGTGCTTGCACTTATTTCTGATATGTATGTCTTCCTTTAAGAGAAAGTTAAGTTTTTAAACTCTTTAGTCTCTATAGTATTCTAACTTTAACCAGTTAACACTAACTAGTCTCTCAAACACTTAAAACTACACAGAGAGATTTTGTCATCTTTCATCTGGCCTTGATGAATTTAGAGTTTTTTCTTTGATTCTAAAACACTTTTTTTTGGATTGGTTGATTTGTTAAGAGATCAGAAAATGCCAGTTACCAGGGTAGAAGATTACTTAATTCAAAACAGAGAATACTCAGTAATTGAAAGATAATTGGGGGAAAAAATGCTTATATAACTTAAGGATAGGCTTAAGGAAATGGATTTGATTATAATGGAAATTAGCAACCATTCATTAGGGCTGGTTCTATTTTTGATAGTGTTGCTTTTAACATGGTTTGTACAAATAAAGGACTCTCCATCAAAAAGTCTTCTTTCCATTTTAAAAACTGATTTGAGTAGTTATTTATATTTATATGATAAAATAATGAAATGTTATCAAGTTCTTTCAGATTTAACCATACTAACAGAGATTGGTGCTTGCTCACACATACACACACACTTTTTGTTTTTTAAGGAAACGAAGCCCTTTTTTCACTGGAAACTGCTTCAGATTATGTGAAAGATGATAAAGCCTCCTTCTATGGTTTCAAGTGTTTTGCAATTGGATATGAATTTAGCCCTGGACCAGATGAGGTAAGAACAAGGTATCTTCCCAGTCTGTTAAGAACAATTGGCTCTTTTAAAAGTTCCTTGGATGTAAAGTGCCTTGCAAGCTTGAGGTTTATGTTTAAAATGTTGTGTAGTTTAATTATCCGTTAACGTTTTGCTACTCTTCATACATGGGGATAATTGAGTTAATGCAACGTGGCCCCATGTAAGTAAAGTATACTTTGAAGCATAACTGTAT
>CABHPR010128820.1:0-12500 GCA_902168415.1 Peromyscus melanophrys
AGCCTCAGCTTGCCTGGAACTCACTATGTAGACTAAGCTGGCCCCAAACTCATAGAGATCTGCCTGCCTCTGCCTCCCCAGTGCTGGGACTAAAGGGGGGGGGGTGCCATCATGCCTGGTCCACCAATATATTTTGTAAGTGTCTTGATTATAACTTTTTCTGTTATGTCACTATAAAAACTTCATGAAACTGTTACCTCACTGAAACACAGTATTTGGGGTGACCAGAATTTGTGTTCTTGAACCACCGTCACTCACAACTGGCTCCAGAATACACTCTATCTTTGAGATGGGAGCTGCATTTTTGTATCAAGTAAATACTTCTAGGTGGGACTTGTGACCGACTAGTTACAGAGATGACAGTCAATGGTTCACATGTCACCCTAGGGCTGAAAAGAACAAAAGTTATGCTAATTCTAGCTCATATGGTCATGGGAGGAAGGAGTAACAGGGCATAGAGAAAAAGGGCAAAACAGTTTCTAAGATGCACAGTATAAGGGCAAGGGCCAGAGCAGAGTCCCTGCGGCTAGGACGAGCCAGCAGGTAAGGTTCTGCTTCTTGTGGCTGCCAGCCCCACAGCACCCCCCCCTTTGGCTCCTCAGCAAAGTGGCTAAGAGCCTTTATTCACACATGACTGACAGCAGAGAGGCAGGATTCACCTCCCAGTCCCCTGTGTTTGCTGCATGTATCAGTGACCCCCAAATAATGGGCCATCAGAAACCACACTGAGGAGACACAGCAGTATGGCCAAATCATCCCCAACAGTCACTTTCCTGCACGTGACTAGGTTCAAAATCGAAAGAATCCCCAACTCTCTCAATAAACAAATTATTCTTTTCTCTTTCAAAAATGGAGGTGTTTATGAACCCATTTTCTGGGACTGGAGAGATGGCTCAGTGGTTAAGAGCATTTGCACTAGGCACCCACATGGTGGCTCATAACGGTCTGTAACTATAGTTCCAGGGAATATGATGCCCTCTTCCTGGCCCTTAGGGGCACATAGCATATATTCAGGCAAAACATTCAAATACATTTAAAAATTTTTTTAATCTTAAAAACATTTTTTAAAGTCCCTGTGCTGGTTGGTTTTTTGTCAGGTTGACACAAGTCGGGGACATCTGGAAAGGGAGAACTTCAACTGAGAAAATGCCTCCATCAGACTGGCCATAGACAAATCTATGAGGCTTTTTCTTGATTACTGATGGATGTGGGAGGGTCCAGACTACTTGGGCAGTGCCACCCCTGGGCAGGTGGTGCTGGATTGTCTAAGAAAGCAGGCTGAGCAAGCCATGAGGAAAAGGCCAGAAAGCAGCTTCCTCCATGACCTCTGATTCAGTTCCCACCTCCAGGTCCGTGCCCTGTTGGAGTCCCTGCCTTAGTTTCCCCTGATGAGTGACTATGATCTGGAGACAAAAGCCAGGCTGCTTTGGGCCACGGTGTTTTATCACAGCAGTAGAAAGCAAGCCAAGACAGACACTTCCTCAGTCTGGACTTGCACAAAAACTCTCTAACAAAATGAAGGCAACTTGGGGCCCAGATCCACTTTCCCCAGGAAAGGAGCAGGGCACATGTCTTAGAGTTAAACTGACTCATGTTCCAGCCTTTGTCCCCAACCTTCTGTGAGATAGCCACGGATCAGTAGGAAGGAAATTAGATTTCTTTTTGTCCCCAGTTCGCTCAAATTTTAAATGAATCCATTTTTCTGTCTCCTAATTTCTTCCAAAATAAAGGGAAAGTAAGGTTTCACTGGTAACACAAATGATGCCACCCCAAGTTGATGAAGGTATACAACATCCCCAATCTAATGAACTCATCCTTACCAGCCAAGCCTGGCGTAGGGGACAGACAGGAAGTAGGAGGCAGAGGGGCTGGAGATGTGCTTTAGATGAGACTCAGAGCTGCCCATAAACATCGTCCTCAGGTTCCTCTCCAGAGTCTGGTACATGAAGGTTACGGATTCCTGAAATGAAAGGGTATTTTAGATGTGACGATCCATGTCATCGTCAACGGGAAACACAGGACTCTGGCAAATAAAATGAGTTCCCTCAAGTGCTGACAAATATAAAACATCTGTTCATTTCAATGTGCTAGCTTAGCCCAGACAATAGGGACAGCAGAGTCACACAGAGATGGGCTGAGGGATGATGGCAGGAAATAGCCGGGGACGATGGGCTACAAGAGAAGAGTCGTCTACGACTTCCTCAAAGCCAGCAGTCTGCATTGATACGAAGATTCAAACCCAACAAAAGATTTTTTCTTTTTAGACATCATCTCGCTGTAAGGCTTTGCTGGCCTGTAACTCACTGCATAGACCATGATGGCCTTGAACTCATAGAGAGCTGCCTGGCTCGGCTTCCCAAGTGCTGGGACTTAAAGACATGCCTGAAAAAAAAAAAGAATTTTTTTTTTGGGGGGGGGGGGGTTCGAGACAGGGTTTCCCTGTGTAGCTTTGCGCCTTTCCTGGAACTCACTTTGTAGACCAGGCTGGCCTCAAACTCACAGAGATCCACCTGCCTCTGCCTCCTGAGTGCTGGGATTAAAGGCGTGTGCTACCACCGCCCAGCCAGACCAAAATTTTAGGAAAGGCAAGCCTGTTCAGTCTAGGACCAGAATTATGTTTGTAAATAAATGGTTCATTTTTCTCAAACAAATGAACTGGAATAACACCAGGATTCTAAAAAAGGCCTAACCTCTAAGTGAGGGGTTCTCAACCTATGGGTTGTGACCCCCTTGCCAAACCTCTATTTCCAAAAATATTTGCATTATGACTCATAACGGTAGCAAAATTACAGTTAGGAAGTAGCAACTAAATGTGGTTGGGGGGAGTCACCACACATGAGGAACTGTATTAAAGGGTCGCAGCATTAGGAAGGCTGAGAACCAGGGCTCTGAGCCACACCCACAGGGTGACATAAGACCAAAGACTTTATAGGCTCCAGCAGAGGACAGCAAAGTAGATCCAGCTGAGAACATGGAAGCAGGCCAGCCAGCCCAGGCTCAGGAGAAGCACTGATGTAAGGACCTGCAGGTAGGCAACATGTCTTCTGTCTTCCCTGCTATCAACCTGCCAGCAGGCTGTACACAAACCACTGAGTCCAATGCCCAGCTCTGGCTTGCACAGTCATGCAGAGAACACTACGTCATCTACTGTAAGGTATCAACCCTCAGGACAGACACTGGGAAGACCAAGTCTCTGTGGTGTCCATCTTCATCGCTTTAGAAACACCCGGGAGACATGCCTTTGTGGGTGTCTGTGAGGGCATTTCCAGGGAGGTTTAATGGGGGAGGGAAGACCTACTCTGAATGTGGGCGGCACTGTGCCACCCCCTGAGGACCCAGACTGAATAAAAAGGAGAACAGGAACTGAGCCCAGGCAGCCCTGCCCTTGGCCTTCCTCTCAGACTGTGAAGATGTGAGCCAGCAGCCTCACACTTCCACTGCCATAGCCACAAGCTGCCATGTTTTCTCACTGTGATGGACCTCTGCCCTCTCCAATAGAGACTCAAAATAAACTTCCCTTTCCCCAAGCTGCTTTTTTCAGGTTTTTACCCCAGCAACAAGAAAAATAACGAGTGCAGCCCACCCCCTCAGACATTCCCCCCCCCCCAGGAGACAACTACAAGAACATCTATGTATAAATATCTGCACTTTGTACGTTAGCAGGAGTTCCCAAGCTCGGGACCAGTTACATAACTTGTGGAGTCCAGTGCAAAATCAAAACTCACCAACTAGTAAGAATTTTAAGGCCATGACAACAGAGTAGGAAACTATGGGCTCTTTTATCAAACCTAGCAAGGGACACTCCCATGGGTCTGTGCAGGTTGACCCCCAGGAAGCTGGCCCTGCCACAGCCCTTGCGCCATCATGATGTCTGGTATTCCCATTTTTGTCTAAACCCTTCTGGTCTGGGGAACAACCACAACCCAGCGCCCACCTACCTCCAAGGCTTGCAGCAGTCACATCTCTGTCCTGAGTTCCAAGCAAATCGAACTACCTGACTCTCCAAACATCCTGAAACTTCCCCAGCCCACCACCAGAAACGCTTTCTTCAGCTGGTGAAATGCTATTCACCGTTAAGAGTTTCCCTCAGTGCCCCTCCTCCATGATGCCTTCCCCAGTGGCCTCTGAGGTAAAAATGGCCTCCCTGCCACCCTCCCTCCAACACACCACAGCTTGTATCATATTCTACCCACACAATAGCTACCATTGCTTTTGTTGCTCCCATTAGGACAAAAATTTCCCAAAGACAGAGTGAGTCTCTTTCCCTTTCCCTTTCATCCCCACAGTAACGTGACTTCTAAGATGACCCCATTTGATGGGGGACATTGTGGCACTTGCCTGTCATCCTAGCATTCAGAAGGCTGAGACAGGAGGACCATGATTGCCATGAGTTTAAGGCTAGCCTTAACTATGAAGTAAGATTTTTGTCTGGGGAGAAAAAATGACCCTATGGATGTATTTCACATGCAATGGTGTCTGTCAGCATGGGACTATGGAGGAAGCCTTCAACGTAGCAAACATGCTTGCCTGAGGTCAAAGCAGGGCTGGTCTAGATGCCCAAAGCCCCTGTGACTAGCCCACATCTCTGGAATACAGCACATTTAGAGGTCAAGGACATTCGCTGGCCTGGCATGAACCCAGATGACTGTATGGACAACAATATGCAGGGACTCTCAAGCAAGTTGTCCTGAGATGTGGTCCATCCTCCTTCACTGATAACAGGAAGTTCTCACCGGGGCCCAGGAGCCTGCGCTGTAGAACACGCCTCTTTCTGTGTAGTTCAGGTTTTTCCTGATATCTTTACTTATGAACAAGGTCAGATTCCTGTGATAATCATTTTTCTGCACTTTTGAGCTGTTGAAAAGAGAGAGGAATAAAATGATCAAACCCAAGAAGACCACCAGCCCCTCGAGGTACTGAAGGTACACGTTAATACTGGCTGATGAAGATACACGCAATTAATACTGCCTGAGATATTGGGATTTTAACATCTACAAGTCGACAGACAGCAAACATAACTTTAGAAAAACCTTCGCTCCACAAAATCTTTTGGTGAGTGTATTTCTAAGGCTTAGAAGTCAGCCCTTACAAAACTTGATGTTTCTGAGGCTATGGTTATAGCAGAATGTGTACTTGGCATGTGCAGGGGTTCTGGGTTCAAACCCCAGCACCAGAAGGGAAAAAAAGAAATGTATTATTTCCTGTGGTCTCAGAGCTCACGGTAGGAGTAAAAGTACTTCTCGAATACCAAACTACAAATGTATTGCAATATCTCACCAAAGAGGTCAAGACAGCTCTCTACCTACTGAGGACAGCAGCATGTAGGTGGACTGAGTCATCCATAAAGACATACGCTAGAATCAGTTATCTAATTAAAATACATTTTCCAGTTCAGAGATCTCGAACTGGGTACAGCTGCCTGTAACTCTAGCACTTGGAGGCTAGAGATAGGAAAATCAGGAGGTCAAGGCCAGCCTGAGCTACACAATGAGTTAAAGGCCAGCCTGGACTACATGTGATGCTGTCTTTAAAAAAAAAAAAATCACGTGTCTTAGCCAGCCTAAACCACAGATGCCTAAAAGAGCCACCTTCAGAACGCTTAAGGATAAGGGAATGACAGGCCCCAGGGAAGACACAGACAGCAAGCTTAACCTAAAGATGCTCATTTTAAAAAAAGCAACAACCAGACTTACTCATTTTAAATAAAGTAAACAACAAAGGCTGGGTGGAACCCTTCCTTCAGCTTTTAATTCTCTCAATGTACCAAAATCTCCTTAGGATCTTTCACGGTAAAACCCTCACTTAAGTATCTAGAACATTTAAGGTTCTTAATATCTCATTGGTTCTTCAAGGGAGCTCTGCTAGGCCCTAGCTGGGCCACCACGGCACATTCCCAGAACACAGCCCTTCTCTCTCCAAGGCTCAGCAATATTGACAATGACGTGTTCAGTCCCCAGACGGCTGTCAGGCCATGTGCTCTGAGTTCCTGGTACAATGGCTATCTCCAAGTACTTTTATTATTTATGTTACTGTTTTATTTTATTAACAACAGATGGTATTCCTTTTGATTGATAACATTATGAATTGGAGGTTGGCTCCTGGCTCGAGCAGGAGACATCAGCTCTAATAATATAAACCAAACATTCTGACATTTTCCTCAGAAATTTTAACAGAGCACTTCTTCCCACCTTGTGAATGAAATACTTTTTCAGGATGGAGCCTGGGGAAGGTCCCTCAGCCACAGTAATGGTGATAATCATTAAGGATACCAACGGCCACGTAGTGAACAACTGGCTGCCTGCGTCTGCCTCATGCCCATTACCATCAGTAGCCCGTGCCACTATTCCAGGACTCTACATGCGTTTTTTTCCCTGTCAGAAGGAAGAGCTGTAGCTCAAAACCATTTGCCAGTGTGTTTGGAAGTCACCCAGGTGTAAATGGCTCAGCTAGAGTAGGAACCTCGTCTGTCTGTCTGAAGACTCCTTGCTCCACCCTCGCTGGGGCAGGCCCTCTTGGGGAGGCATTCTTCTGACCCACTTACCCGAGGGTGTGGCCCCTCCGGCCGTCACAGGTGATGAACAGAGGGTTCTCAGGCAGGTGGCAGTCACTGGGAAACAGAGGAAGGAGTCAGGCATTTTTCTTCCTTCTCCCCAAGCATAATTTTGATAGGGAATCAGCGACTCGCACTTTAAGCCACTCCTGTTGTTAGAAATCCAATGCACTATCCACTGTGCAACAGAGCCGCCTTTAAACCACCCTCAAAGCTTGAAGAGTTCACTGCTTGGCCATTCAGATAGGCAGCCCAAGTCTTTCCAGCCAAGCCTTCCTCTGTCCTCCTGGCCCCTCTGCCAAGCTTACATGCAAACATGAAATGTCCACAGTCTGAGAATACGATACAGACTGGGCCCCACTACAGCACCTTTGCCCAATTCTCCAAGTTACACCAAATAGACTAGTTTCATAATGACACTTTAATTCATATCTACCGTGTACTGAGACTAAAATTTCAGCATCCCATTTCTCTTTCCTCCACTTCCCTTCTCCCCTCCCACAAACTCTGCTTCTCCTCCTGATAGTATATGGTGTGTGTGTTATCCAGGTTCTACATGGGAGAGAAAACTTGACATTTTGAGTCTGGCTTGTTTGGGTTAATATGATCATGTTCAACTTCGTTTCCCTACAGATGATGTAATTCCATTCTTCCTGCTGAGTAAAACTCATCACAGAAAATGTGCACACACATTTTCTCTTGTCCATCATGCCAACTCTGAGCTGAGAAAAAGGCTTTCTTTTTGCATCCTCTTTGCTCCACTGTGGGGGTCAGAAGGCCATCTGACAAGGCTAGCACTAACTCATCGCACATCCTTGAAGTGGGCAGAGTTCTGGCCGGACATAAGCACCATTTCACTGTTTCTTCAGGAAGGCTGCTGTAGGTTTCAAATAAAATGAATGTACTTTAAAAGGTAAGTCTCTCTCTCTCTCTCTCTCTCTCTCTCTCTCTCTCTCTCTCTCTCTCTCTCTCTCTCTCTCTCTCTCTCTCTGGTGTGTGTATGTGTATGTGTGCAATCACTTTGGGAGGTTTCCGTGTTGGTAAATTAGAACAGAGACACGCACTGTGCTTCTCTCCTGTTTCTTTCTAGCTCTCTTTCCTTAACTAGTCCAAAATGGGGCTGGGCCTGAGGACTGTTGCATATTGCAGAGAGAGGGGGTGGGGAAGAAATGGAGGTTACTCACTCTACTATGACTGGGCATTCTGAGTTCTGCCAATAGAAAGCTAACTTCCACCTAACCGCAATCATGATAATGGACCAGCACTTATTAAGTGCTTGCTTACTGCATGTTCAACCTTCCGCATGAGGGCTCTCGTTGACACCTCACACCCTCATTAAGGTGCAATGGTGAGTGTCCCCACTCAAAAGGAAATGAAGGCTTAGGGAGGCTTAACAACTGGTGGCACAAACTCAGTGGTGAGAAGGAGGTGTCTCCAACTCCAAACCCCACTCTTTCTACATCTAGGTTGGCATGCACCTAAACTCTCAGCCAGGCTGGGAAGATGAGTCAGTCAATCTTTGCAAACATGAGGACCTGTATTTGATTCCCAGCACCCATGGCCTGGCATGGTGGCCTGCAGAGTCAGGCAGACCTCTGGAGCTCGGTGGCCAGCCTGTCTAGCTGCCTAGTCTAATCAGCAAGCTCCAGATCAATGACAGACCCTGTTTCAAAAAACAAAGTAGAGAGCACTTGAAGAATAGCAGTCCTCTGGCCTCTGTATGTACACACACACACACACACACACACACACACACACACATGCACACACACACGCGCACACACACGCACACGCACGCACATACACATGCACACCCCAAACTCCACTGCAAGGGCTTAGTGATCTAACTTGAGGCTCTGCTAACTTTTGAAATAACATTTTGGAGCTGGGAAAATCACTCAGAAAGTAAAACACTTGCTGTGTAAGTGTGAGGAGCAGAGTTCGGTTCCCCAGAACCCACATGGATGAAAGATGGGCATGGTAGCCAACCTGAAAATTCAGTGCTCAGAAGATGGTGATGGGAGATCTCCAAGTGAGCTAGCTAGTCAGACTATCTGCAATAAGGGAGCTTAGAATTCACCAAGGGGCCCAGTCACAAGGTATAAGGTGAGAGTAACCGAGGAAGACACCTACATCAACCTTAGATCTCCACATGGATGCGTGTGCACACGAATGTAATCATGCATACACACATGAATGCACAGTACACACACACAAAAAGTCAAATTAAATAAGATTTATATTAGATTGCTAATCCCTACCAAACCATCCCTCCTTGAATCTTCCAAGTAAGTTGATGTGGATTAGGCTGAAGTCGATCTTAGCACCAAGGAGAATTTCGTTTCAAATTAACACCATGTAATTATGATTAGCAATGTGTTTTTAAGAACACATCACATAATATTCTGGAGCTGCAAGTGTGTGGGCACTTCAATTTATCAACACCCGTGCTCCAAGTTCCTGACCTGGAACCAGCTCTGGAGAATAGCTCTTGCATAAAAAGCCTGCACAGCTGGCTGGGCTGACCCAGGTAAGCTCCAGTACCTCCCCTTCTCTGCAGTGGGAGCTGTGCCAGTTTCCTGCCCTTCCTGCCCCCAGCACCCCAGCAGCTCAGCTGGGGCAGCTGTGTGCCCAGTACTGATGATGTGTGGTTTCTCTGATCAACAGACTTCCCAGACCTAGGGACAGTTCTTCCTGAAGACCTACTTCCTGTTTGCTCTGATGATGTTTCAGAAGGAGCTGAGCCACAGTCCCACCCATGCTCTCCATCAGATTGCCTCCAGGGCCTGTGCTTGACAAACTGCCCACTGGTGATTTGGTTTTGGGGGACGGGGGAAGTTGTGTATGAGATACTTCTCAGTGATCCCAAATTCTGCCATGTCTGCCTGCCTCTCTGTCCCTCTGTCCCTAAAACTTGAGAGGCATTCACCAAGCCAACCAGATGCCCGCCCCCAGCCAGGTTTTAGAGAGGGCATAGTTTCCGTTGTTTTCTCTGTGAACCGGTTCAGACCACACTTCTGAGTTGTTTTCCTTTGAGTTTGGCCTCATCAGCTGAAAACGCTGAGCATTATGTGGGGAAGGTAGCAAGGCAAAACTCACCTGGTCCCGTTCTCCAGCATAAAGCTGGTCAGACGGTAGATGTTCGTGGACCAGAACGCCATGTCATCCAGTCCTCCAAGGAAATACTCTTGAAACTGCTCCACCAGAAATGGGGACTTGGTAGAGTATGTAGAATAGAGCTGCAGCAGAGGCAGGAGAAGTGAGGCACCGCACTGTCCGCACGGTCCTCTAGCCAACACTCAGAAAAAGCAGGTCTGTTTTTACCTTGGAAACAGCTAACATCTCCCCGTGCCTGCAACACAAACAAGAAGCGGTATGAGGTGCACTTTCTATAGAAAAGCGACACAAATAATGAAGAGACACTACCAGCCCTGTGTCTTCTGTCATGTGACTGCCGTCACAGAAACAAAATCCATAAATCCAAAGTGCACCCCTGGCACTAAAACGTGGAAAAGGGTGCTCAGGAAAGCCCCATAAGACAGCTGCATACTTCCCTCAGGCTCACACTTACATTTCCAAGAACTGAAGGTATGTGCAGTCAACAATGACATTTTCGGGGATGACTTTTCGACCATAGAGATTATCGTAAATTCTCAGAAGATCTTTGATGGGCACGTACCTGAGAAATACATTAAAACGAAAGAAAGAGACACTTGGGTTCTGAAACTGAAGGTAACAGTACAACTGCCGGAACTCCACAAGCTCCCTGCGTCCCATGATTGACTGTGTATATCAGATATTTGACAGTCTTTTCCAGCATTGGTTTTTAACTCTGCCAATGACACTTGGTGACAAACACCATTATATTCCCATTTTATATAAAAGAAAACTAAGTCACGGGGACAGTAAGGAGTTTTCTCAATGATGCAGAACAAAAAACTGGTACCTTAGTCAAATATTTATGAAAAGACATTTAAATTTCAGAAATTACCAAGTATAAAAAGTGTTCAATTTTGTGAATTCAGAGGGTGTGTGTGTGGAGGGGAGGGGTTGAAACTGTCTTATTCTGTAACCAAGCCTGGACTAGAACTCACTAGGTATTCTAAGCTATCCTCAAATTTGCAGTGGTCCTCCTGCCTCAGCCCCCTGAGTGTTGGACTTACAGGCCTGAGCACCAGATATGGCCCCTCTCTCCAATGAGCTAATTTTAGATGTACAGGAGAAAGCACCAGAACTCCAGGCCCAGCTTTTGGTTCACAGACATTAATTATTTTAGTTGGAAGAACAGCGGTATCTTAAAATCAGATTTATAGAGTCATTTTTATTTCAATTTCAAAATCCTCAGAATATAACAACCAATAAAATCCAGTTTTTATAATAAGATGAAACAAACAAAAATTAAAGAGAAAGGAGATTTTAAAAACTGATTTATGTGTATTTACAAGAAAGAAGGGATTAAGAAGCCCATTTTTAAAAAGCTTTTAAGAGCACCTATGACCTTCTCAATAAAAGTAGCTAAACAGGCAAAAGGAAATGAGAAAAATATTTGTTTTAATGAATCACTAAGCTAACAAGAAAGTAAAAATAAAATAAAATTCCAAAGTCCAAACCCAAATAGAAAGTAGAACCTTTGGAAGGCAAGCAAGGAAAGCCAGCTTTACTCTATTGGCATCTACCGAACCTCAGAAGCTACAGGGTGGGAAGCAAGGAGATGGACGTGGTTATGGAGCCATCCCCTGGACATGCTCAACCTGTTAGGGACCACACCCCTAAAGGAAACTCCTCTCGCAGCCTTCAACTGTCAATGACTCCTCAGCTACGAGTGGGCGCTCATGAGTCCCTCCCTCCTCCATGCTGGAATGCTGACTGGCTTGATCTTGTGCAGGCAAGCACAGATGCTGAGTCTGTGAGGGCATTCGTCCTGAGCGGTTCTCCGCAATCTCTGGCTTTTACTATCTTTCCACTCCCTCTTCTGAGAAGGTCCCTGAGTCTTGGAGTCGGGGAGATCCAGATGTCCCAGGTGTGACCGGTCACTTCCCAGGCACTTCCTCTCTACACTTGGACAGCTGTGAGTCTCTGTGTTAACCTTCATCTACTGCTCGGACATGCTTCTCTGCTGAGGACAGAGCTGTCCTATAGAATCAATAAACTTTCATCAGATTCCCAGCAAGTTTTTCCTGAAACACATCAACCTGATTCTAAATTTCATCTGAAAGAGCAAAGACAAAGGTATCTTTGAAGAAGAAAGATGATTTGAATGAGAAAGGCCCCCATAGGCTCATATATTTGAATGTTTGGCTCCTAGTTATTGGGCAAAAGCCCACCCAAGGCCCAGTGTCTGTCTGCCTCTCTGTCCGTCTGCCTCTGTCTCTGTCTCTCTCTGTCTCTCTCTTTCTGTCTCTCTCTCTCTCTCTCTCTCTCTCTCTCTCTCTCTCTCTCTCTCTCAGCATATTGCTTGTGGATAAGACGCAAGCTCTCAGCTACTGCTCCAGCACCATACCTACCTGCCTCGATACTCCCTGCCATGATGGTCATGGACTCTGAAACTGTAAGCAAGCCGCTCATTAAATACTTTCTTTTATAAGTTACCTTGATCATGGCGTTTCTTCACAGCAATTCAATGGTCACTAAGACAGAAGACAAACAGGAAGCTCTGCCCTTACAGAAGCAGACATACAGCAGAGTCGTGGGAGGGGAAGAACCAGCGTTCCAAAGTCACTCAGACCAAGAGAAGAGAAAGGAAGCACAGGGGTGGTGCTGTAGACCAGTGGGGAAAGAGTGGACCATGGAAACGTGGTTCTAGAACACCCAGCTACCTCTACAGAAAAAATAATATTAAATTTATACTTCATCTTACACAAAAATCCCCAGATAAATTAAATGTAGAAAGTCTTTCAGGAGACCCAGGTTTGGTTCCCAGCACCCACATCAGACAACTCACAACTGCCTA
>CABHPR010128820.1:17459-34992 GCA_902168415.1 Peromyscus melanophrys
TAGATAGATAGATAGATAGATAGATAGATAGATAGATAGATAGATAGATAGATAGAAGATAGGTGGATGGATGGATGGATGGATGATAGTTTTGATGACCCTGTACACCTTCTCAGAACCATTGTTGTGTGTTTTGTCTATCTTGAAGGCTAGTACACATTGAGTAGTGCTTCTTAAATTTAATTATCAAAATATTCTTTTCTCTTTCTCATATGTAATGTTTCAAGGGACTGTCAGAATATCAAGGGACAGTGGGATTCCCTGAATGCTGCTTAGGAAATGCCAAGTGAGAAATAGTAGGTTAGAGATAAGAGCTATGACCCACAGGCAAAAACAATAGTAATGAAGAATGACAGACTGAGAGAATGTGGAAGTTTGAATGTGGCTGGCCCCCATAATCTCATAGGGAGTGGCACTATTAGGAGGTGTGGCTTTGTTGGAGTGGGTATGGCCTTGTTAGAGGAAGTATGTCACTGTGGGGGTGGGCTTTGAGGTTTCCTATGCTCAGGATACTGCCCAGTGTCTCAGTTGATTTCCTGTTGCCTGCAAGATATAGGACTCTCAGCTACATCTGCCTACATGTTGCCATGCTCCCAGTCATAATGATAATGGACTGAACCTCTGAAACTATAAGCAAGCCACCCCAATTAAATGTTTTCTTATAAGATTTGTTGTGGTCATGGTGTCTCTTTACAGAAATAAAAACCCTAACTAAGACAGAGGAAAACAGAAAGAAGTATTTATGAATACAAGAAATGCCAAACTTAGCTCTCTGCAATCCTGAACACAGAAGACAGTAGCACCTTAGCATTTCACTGATGTTAAACTGAGGGGGTCCCTGTAGGTATCATATAGGGAAGCAAACTCCACAAAGAGAAAAGAATGAAAACCTGGTGCAGACTGACTTCGTCAACTTGGATCAGACTTGGGGGAGTCTAATAACAGGCAGTTTATTCCCAATGTATTTAAACCCAGTACAATTTGAAAAAAGTTTCCTGATGTAATACAATCCGCTTTGCACAAGGAAGTGTAATTCCACTGAAACTCAACTTGGTGTGCATGTCATTTCCGCCAAGAAGATGGGTTCTAAGGATACTCTAGCTGTACTAGCCTAAGGGCATAAGGTCCGGCCTGGTCTCAGACATACAGATAGCATAGAGGTCATTTGGGCTATTAGCCACCTCTGGTCCTTGTTGTGGGAGCCTGGGGGGGCCTATGGCCGGAAGGATCATTCAGATTGCTAGCCAACTCCTGTCTCTGTTGTAAGAGCTTGATATGGCCTGGCCCAACAGATAACACAGATCACCAGGCAGTTAATCATTTCCAATTCTCAGCTTTCTAGATGGTAAAACAGGTTTTTCATCCTTCCCATTGGAAAGACAATCCTGTATATTTAACATTTCTGGTTTCTCTGGAGATGTGGGTTCAATGATCTTCATGCTATGCTCCCAACATTAAATGTCACCACTAGATTGTTAAGAAAAGAGACTTAAAACAATAGATTATCCTGAGGCACCAGAAATGGTTTCCATAGTGGCCTGATGCCCCAATGAAATGGAAGACCATCCTTGCAGATTTCTTTCAACATACTTCCGCCTGCAAGGTAACTCCAACAGTACCTGTTTCAGCCAGCTTCTTTGTGCCCTGGCTTGGGATGGGTTTAGTTGGGTTGGGATTGGCTGATGGACAGACTAAATTAGGAGATGAGAGAAAAGGAGGAGATGGGAGGTCTGGGTATCTACGTTCTCAGTTCTTCTGCTGTAGCGTCAAAATGGGCTGGCTCTAACCCTTAGCTACAGATTCCACTCCTGTCAAGTGGCCCTCTCCATGAAAGTCTCCCACCACAATGCAGTAATCACTCCCCTGCATTGTCTCTGGTGACTCCTTACACCTGTCCACACCTTTAGGAAAGGTACTCATTAAATTCCCCTCAACATACGCAGCTAGCTTAGATCTTCATAGCACTGGGCAGTAGTCTCAATACCAAGAACAACCCAGGGAGGAGGCTGCCTTAGGGCAGACACAGAACTGAGACTGTAGGGAACCTTTTGAAAGTCACGTGCATGCTGACAAACACAGAAGGAGCTACCACAGAGCACTAAAGCAAGCAGAGACATCTAGACCAGGTATCACCACAAAGCAAAGTTCCAGAATTTCTATGCTCAAGCAGAAAAGTCACCGATGAACAACCATTTTACATATATATATGTTTATATATAAAGTTGTATTTTATTTTTAATTATGTACATGCGTTTGTCTGTGTATGATTTCCATGTGAGTACAAGTGCCTGTAGAGACCAGAAAAAGGTGTCAGAAAAAGCCCAAGTTACCGGTAGTTATGAGCCACCTAACATGGGTGCTGGGAACCAAAACCCCATCTTCCGAAAGAGCAGCGTACATTTTTAACCACTGAGCATCTCTCCAACCCAAGAAACGTACTTTTTTTTTTTTTTTTTTTTTTTTGGTTTTTCGAGACAGGGTTTCTCTGTTTAGCTTTACACCTTTCCTGGAACTCATTCTGTAGCCCAGGCTGGCCTTGAACTCACAGAAATCCACCTGGCTCTGCCTCCCGAGTGCTGGGATTAAAGGCGTGCACCACCACCGCCCAGCTTTATTTTTAAAGTCAAAGCCAATCCTGTTCACCAGTAAGTGTGACATCATTCCTCTGAAAACCCTCCCGTACCTCTTTTGCAGATGCTAGGGTAAAAGGCATCAGGAAACACCGTCCCAGCCTGATACGCGTCCTGGTGTTCTAAGAGTAGCTGAGGAACAAGAGAATGCAGACATTAGAGGGCAGGGACCAGCAGGCTGGGAGAAGTCAGCCCCGTGCATTTGTAGCTATGAGTCTAGAACCACACTGGACAAGGGCAGCATGAAGGGAAACATGGGCAGGAGCAACTGTTAGAAGGCCAGGCATACTTTACCAGAGTACAGTAGGTAGCATATAAAACTTCAGGCTCTTTCCTACACAACAGGCCTGTTTAGAAAGTAGCAAAAACTACCTGTTTAATGTTACCATCTTTCATTTTCTATTTTTGTTTCTCTAATGGAGTAGAATCCCCCTGAGACTATTTTAAATTTTTATTTCTTTGTATGTTTTGGTTTTCTGACACAAGGTCTCCTGTAGCCCAGCTGGCCTGAACTTGTTATGGAGCCAAAGATGACCTCAAACTCCTGAGCCTCTTGCCTCCATCTCCAGAGTCCTGGGGTTACAGGCTTGTAACAACCACCATATCCGGCCTTCCTAAGACTATTCAACTGATCCAAAATTGGTTTAGGACAAGACTTTCAATGATCTACAGTGAAATAAGAAAAATTTAGACACACACACACACACACACACACACACACACACACACACACACACGCCGAGTAGTTGGTGATACACACCTTTAATACCAGCACTTGGGAGGCAGAGACAGGAGGTTCTCTGTGAGTTCAAGGCCAGCCTGGTCTACAGAGTGAGTTCCAGGAGAGCCAGGTCTACACAGAGAAACCCTGTCTGGAAAAACCAAATAAACACACACACACACACACACACACACACACACACACACACACACACGTCTGTGATTTAACACAAATGTATAAGTAGCAACAACAAACTGCTGTGTGCATGTGCAGGGTTATATCTCATGGGCTTTGGTTCATCCTTCATCTTTTCCTTCCTCCCTCCCTCCTTCCCTCTCTCCCTCTCTCCCTTCCTTCCTATTCTATTTTCCCTGTGCTTTAGAAAGTTACAAAAATATTCTTTCCCTTTGAAAATGATGTAACAGCAGATAGCAGGGTTTTTCTCTAGAACGTCTTTGTTGAACTTGCTCACTCAGTTCTTTGTTGACTCTGACGGTGCGGCAAGCTCAGACCAGAGGCTAAGAAACGGACTGAGTCTCCAGCGTGCTTGGCATGGCCCCAGCTCTGCCCTGGAGCCTTCCTGCTTCTCCCACTAGCTTGGAAGCCGGCAGGTTTTCTGCAGCAGAGATGCAGAGGCTCCTGGTGGCACTCCAGCACTGCTCACAGGCAGAACACAGGACACCAGGGTCATCGGGAGTGCAGGCTGAGGTTCCAAGGGCCTGTAACCAGTGCTCAAGATGGATTTGCGTGTTCCTCAGCAAGACTGTGCTGAAGTCTGTTGAATCTGCAGCTAGCCAGCAGGAGAGCGGCTGTGACAACAGGCACACAGGCAGTTTCTAGTGCCACTGTTTTGCATGTTGTTCCTGGAGGCCTTTCTAGACATTTTTAGACGCCGCTGGAGCTGTTCCTCTGACTCTCACACAGGTAGGACAGCCAGTTCCTTAGCTCCTGGCTTTTAATCCCTCTCGGTCTACACTAGATCAAGGGCTTTCTGCAAAGGGGCCGTGAAGGACACAATTCACAGTCAAGTTTGGTGGTACAATTGTTTTCTTTTTCAAAAAATAAATCTGATGTATTATTATTATGCATGTGTGATATGTGTGTGTGTGTGTGTGTGTGTGTGTGTGTGTGTGCATCCACCTGTGTGGATGAATGTGTGCTACAGCACACATGAGCAGGTAAGAGGGCAACTTTCAGGAGCAAGTTCCCTCCATCCCCATGGATCTAGAGGTCAAACCCCGGTCATCAGCCTTGGTACAGAGTACCTTTACCCAGTGAGATATATCACCAGCCAGACAATCGGACTTCCGTCACTTAAAAATCATAAATGGCAAGATTTAGAGACAATTCAGTGGTTAAAGGCTCTTGTTGACCAGAGTTCAATTCCCAGTATCCCCATCAGGAAGCTCACAATTGCCTGTAACTCCAGCTCCAAGAGATCTGACGCCCTCTTATGGCCTCCACAGGCATGTGCTCATATGTGGCACACACACACACACACACACACTCATACACATAATTTTTTTAAAAGCATAAATAATCTTATCAGCTTCTAGTTTAGGAGCTTGATGTGTGTTAAGCCTTTCTTACATATCAAGGGGAAGGTAATCATTATAATAAGCCATTATCAGACATAGGCAATTAACAGATGAGGTAACAGAAAAATTTCTACTCTCTTATTAATAAGTTAATAATTAAAAGGCCAAGTTAAACCTAGAATGAAATACCCTTTTGTGAGACAGGGTCACTCCTAACCTAGGCTTGCTCTGAGCTCACTATACAGTCAAAGGAGACCTTGAACTGTCTTCAGCCTCCCAAGTGCTGGAATGGCAGGTGTTTACCACCCTGCCCAGCCCAATTTTGGTGAAAAGAATAAAAAAAAACCATAAAAGCAAAACCTCTATCAAATCTGAATATTTATCAAAATTTTCGAGTAAAACACAAAAGGAATTAAGGCTGTTTGTGTGTACGTGTGTACTATGAATGTGATTTTTGTTCATGCTTCCTGACTCAGACCTTCCTCCAAAAGTGGAATGTGAAAACTAGAATTTCCCTGCCCCAGGTAGGTCCCAGAAACTCTAACTCAAAGGTGGGGACATTTTGGCCTGAGTCTAGCCCTAAAGAAATGTTACCCTGTCTGATAGGGAAGGACAGTTGAGCAACGCTTGCTGGGCTTCCCTACCCATGATAGAAATGTTAAATCAGACTCATTGATGATGCTGTCCAGCTTCAGGCCACACAATGACACCTCCATAGAATTCCAGAGAACAAGGCTACATTTTATGGACAGCTGGGCACAAAAAAGCTTGAAAGAATGTAAACAATACCTCACCCTGAACCAGAGAGATGGCATGTACCTCCCTGCAAAACATACACAAGATAGATAAATATAATAATAATAATAATAATAATAATAATAACAACAACAACAACAACGTATTTAAGGAACTCATTGTGAAACTAGGAGGGGGGCAGCCCCAACTCAATGGGGAGAAAGTGCTTGTGTTTGGGACCTTTCCAGAACTTGCTGCATGCTGTGAGAGCCAAAGTTACATTTTAAGTTTTAATTACTATGCCTTAGGGATCCATGAAACAAAAAGATGCCTCTAATCTACAAGCCCCTTGCCCAAGGACAGATAGTTCCTGAAATGCTGGAGGCTACTGTTTATGGGAGATTACAAACCACATGTTCCTGAAATGCTGGAGGCTATTGTTTATGGGAGATCACAAGCCACATGTTTTCACTCCCCAAAACAAGTTTGCTTGCCCCATCTGCACCAGATGTGTTTGATCACCTGTGGGTGGGACGTTCACAAGCAGAAATTAGTCAGCATGTACACTTGCCCCTGATTGGATATAAGCTGGAGGTACATCAGGATGTATGCTTGCCCCTCATAGGACCTGATGGGAAATACTTAAGCTGCTGTAAAACTTTATTTGGGGCCATTTTTTTCTGGGAAAACAGAGGTGGACCTGGCCAGTATTTAATTAAAGCTTGCTTCAAATTTGGCTTTAAACGGTGGTAGTGGTCTTATTCTCGATTGGTGGAATTAACAATGCCTGTCTGTCCACCTGCCTTTCTTTTTACATTTAGTTATTTGTGCATGTGTGCCATACTCCATATGTGGAGGTCAGAGAGCAATTTTCAGAAGTATGTTTTTTTCCCCTTCCACTGTCTGGAGTCTAGGGACCAGATTCAGGCTGGCAGGCTCAGCAGCAACCACCTTTACCTGCTGAGCCATCTCATCAGACCAATGATCTGAGTCAGTTCTGATGTCGCAAGAGACTGCTAACCACTGCTATCAATGTTAGTCTTTAAGACTCATCTTTGTCACAGAATGTTAAGTATGATATTGTTTATTATCATTGTTAGTGTTATTATTACCATACAACTAAGAGCAGTGCATAGGGACACAATGGGTTAAACTGACTTCAGGATGGGCACAGCTGACCCATCATACAGTCCTCCAGGTGAGAGGAGACACAGAAATAGCACACTTCTTCATAAAGACCTCTGGCTTCTGAGTTCAAGCTGAGGCTACAACTCCTATCTAGAGCATGTATAGCCCTGGGTTCAGTTCCCAGTGATACACTCTAGACACACACACACACACACACACACACACACACACACACACACCACAGAAAGAGCGAGAAACAGAGAGAGAGAGAGAGAGAGAGAGAGAGAGAGAGAGAGAGAGAGAGAAGGAAAGAAAGACTTCCTGCTCCTCCTTCTGATGATAAAGTTGTAGACAACACATAGTGATAAAAAGTAGAAAATGAATGAGTGATTTCTCTCAAGTAAGACCTCTCTTTATAAGAAAAAAATTATATAAACATTATTGCAAGGGCCAGGGATGTAGCTTACTAGTAAAGCTATTGACTAGCATGCACGAGGTCCTGGATTCTATATCAAATATTGCAAAAAGCAAAGAAATAACATGTTTTCAAATTATGAATTATATTACCTAAATATTTAAATTTTAAAATGTTTAAAATTTAAATAAACATATATATTTGTATACATACATATATAATATCTGAGTGGCACTGGAGGAGATGTGTACCATTTAACCACGTTAGTTTTATAAAGATATATATAGAGAGAGAGAGACAACTCTTAGTATTAAAGATATGTTTAGACCTTTGTTTGACACTCACAGAGGGAAATGTTATGTACAATCAACAGAAATCCAGAAACTCCCTACCTCTTTGTAGTTAATGCGTCCATCTTGAAGCTGAAGAAACTCCAGAGCCCTGTGTCCTGAAAGAAACAAATACCATACGAGCTAAGTTCAACTGTGCTTACCAGAGATCATATTTTAAAAGATTTCTTTTAAATTGTGTGTGTGTGTGTGTGTGTGTGTGTGTGTGTGTGTGTGTGTGTGTGTGTGTATGTATGTACATGAGTGCAGTTACCCATGCAATCTAGAAGAGGGCATAGGATCCCCTGGAGCTGGAGTTACACACAGTTGTGAGCCCTCCAGCATGGGTGCTTAGAAGTGAGCTTGGGTTCTCTGCAAGAGCAAGAAGCACTTTTTCTTGATGAACCATCTCTCTAACCCCGTAGAGATCATTTTTTGAGGAAAAGAGACTTTTTCGATTGCAAACTATGGAGAAAACTGGAAATAAAAAAGTAAGGTTGTATTCACTTGAGGTTTTCTTTAGGCATAACTGTTTTTGTTTTGTTTGTTTGTTTGTTTGTTTGTTTGTTTGTTTGAGACAGGGTCTCTCTGTGTAGCCCTGACAGGCATGGAACTCTGTAGACCATACTGGCTTTGAACTCCCAGAGATCCATCTGCCTCCTCCCAAGTGCTAGGATTAAATGCATCTTTCACCATGCCTGGCTAAGGCATAATTGTTCCAAAAATATTTATATTATAATATTATATTAACCATAACTGTATCAGAATACAAATCAAACTTGAATGGCGATTTAAAATTTCTTCTTAACTATGACCTTGGACAAGTTACCTAACACTGTAGACCTCAGTTCCTGCCTCTGTGAAATGAAAACAAAATGCTACCTTACAGGTTGGCTGAGAGAACCACAGAAAATAAATACTGAGTGAGGACAGAGTAACAGTCATTTGGGAGGAACTTGGGAAACAGAAACTGTCATGGTATTTGCCTCAGAACTAAGTAGATAAACCTAAACACAAAATACAAGAAAAGCTCAAAGCATGGCTAACCAATGATCCTCAAGTGCAATTCATGATTGAAATAATTCAGAAGGACAAGGTTACCTCAGAAAGTTGCCTATTCCACCCTGTCCACACGGACACATAGAGGTCCAACCTGAACCTTAGCATCAGTGAAAGGGCTGACCTTCCTGGGAACACACATTCAATGGCAACACCTTATTTCTACTGCGAGTCACATTCACTTTTTTAAAGATTTATTTTTATATGTATGGGGTTCTGCCTACATACATGTCTATGCACCACATGCATATGGTGCCTTCATAGTCCAGAAGAGGGCGTTGTATCCCTAGAGTATAGACAGTAGTGAGAGGTCATATGGGTGTGCTAGGAATCAAACCCAGATCCTCTAGAAGAGCAATCAGTTTTCTTAACTGCTGAACCATCGCTCCAGCTCTGAATCACATTCATCTTTTTTAAAGTCATATATCAATTTAAAAACACCCACTCCTCTATTGTATTCATTGACACCCTAACAATCAAATCATAAACCATGCAAATAATCCAGGCACAGGATTCCAGTGTTTCCCCAACACAAACCATTGAACAAGGATAACTCTAATAATGAGTTGACATAAATATCAATCTTCCACTCAGGTCTCACATAAGAACTGAAAAAAATGAACCAGCTATATCATCTAGGTTGTTGGTAAATATAAGATGGGATTTCAGTTGCCTTTTATATGAAAAATCTTAGAATTTGTGCAGGTTTTATTTCATGCATGTCTGTAGACATAGATCATTTTTTTGAAAAGAGATTTCACTCTGTCACCCAAGCTGGCCTAGAACTCACAATTATCCTCCTGCCTCTGCCTCCCCATTGCTGGGACTACAAGTATAAGCTACTACAACCTGATTAGGTATTTTTAAATATCCATTAGGATCTACCATTCCATCAGGACCCAACACAGAAACTCGAAGGGTTTTGTTTGTTTGTTTTACTCCAAGGATTTTTAAAAAGTTGTTTTCATTTACCTGTGTTCCCTTTGAGCTTCTGTCGCTTTAGAGCTGGAAGATCCTTCAGAATTCATTAGCTTGCCCTCTCCCAGCTTAGTGGGACACAGGCACCATGGGTTGCTCAGGACCACACATCTAGTTTACAGCAGGACTGTCTAATCGCTGAGTGTCCCTTTCCCATCGTTTCCTGACTCTCTTTAGGTAGTAATGTTGGATAGAAAGAACGGCAGACTCACGGTCAAGACACGAGCAAACCAGAAACGGTAGGATCCATTTCCTCCCTGCAAATCCAGCCCTCTGTGTCCCTTTCGCTGGTAACTGTGATCTGAGGGCCCTGCCTGCCATGGTTCAGAATCTAGATCTACTGTGCACTGGTAATTGTTCCTACTATATCTGTAACCTTGTCACTCTTTGTAACTAATAGAGGTGGCATAAGTATGAAATAATGTCATCCTCATTGAAATAAAAGAAAGCTTAGAACATCAAATCTTCCTAAAATTAATCTTAAAATCACCATAGAATACACTCCTATTTGGATTGTATTATGAATTGTCTTATATTCTCCACATGTTAAAAAACTTCATAAATACATTTCATAAGAAGCAAATCCCTTTGTTAGGAGAGACCCACACACACGCTTAGGATGGTAGCTATGTAAAGTGATGAGGGTTTTAATTAGATTATCAACATATCACATCACATATCTTAAATTTATACAAAGCTAGAAAAGGTAAATCTAAAAAATCTGCCTGTTTTCACTTATCTAAATCCACTATCTATGTTCTACTTTGATTTCTGTTTTGGAATTAAACACCATGACCAAAAGCAACTTGGGGAGGAAAGCTTTTACTGGCTTACACACCCCAATCACAGTCCTTCATTGAGGGAAATCAGGGCAGAAACTCAGAACAGGAACTTGGAGGCAGGAACTGAAGCAGAGACCGCAGAGGAACAGTGCTTGCTGGCTTGTTCACTCATCGCTTGCTCAGCCTGCTGTCTTATACACCCAGACATCTCCTGCCCACAGTGAACCGAACCTCCCCCAGGGATCACGAATCAAGGAAATGCAGCACAGACTTATCTACAGTCTAATCTGACGGAGGCAATTGTCACTTGAGAGCCCCTCCTCCCAGAACTGTCCAGTTGACAATGACTAGCCAGCACTTGATAACCAGTGTACTCTGGATCACTCTGCCTCTGCCCCCAAGGTCAGGCACACTGGAGTGTGTGGCCTTCTCCTGCAGAACTCCTAATGCTAAGCTGGACTTCTGTAATATTAACAACCACCCAGCTTCATCAGTTGCCTTAACCTCCCTGAAGCCAAGCACCTTAATGCCCATAGGTAGCACTTAACCCCTGGGAAATAATTTAGGTCAGTGATGGAAATGAGGGTGGACCTCAAAGCTCAAATGATGCATCATGCTCATAAGAGCCATTAACAGCCACTTGACTCAGGGACCCATTCCCACGGCCACACATGGCCCTTTCCATCTACCTGGAAATGCCTGTCCTTAGAAGTATAAAAAGCAACAAAAATAATCTCACACCCCTGCCATAGCACCCACAGTCCTTCTCTCCTAGTCCTGTGACTTTCTTCAGATCCTTACTATCCTGCCAGGAACACTCAGTGGCCTAGCATAAAGGGCCTCGGCGCTCTCACCTACCTATCCCTCTCCACCAAGCCCACCTGCCACTTCCTAGCCCTGGACACTTCCAATCTTGCCTCTCTCTTCTCCACTGTCAGGCCACTTCCCACAGCAGGGAGAATTGTGCCAATATATGGAATAGATTTTCAATCTCTTTCTCAAGCTTACTGATAGATTCTTGTCCTTTTAAAATACACAAGGAGGGGTGGAGAGATGGCTCAGTTGTTAAGAGCACATACTGCTCTTGACGGGGACATAATTTGGTCACCAGCACCCATGTTGGGTAGGTCATAATTGCCTGTAATTCCAGCTCCAGGGGAGTCTGATGCCTCTGACCTCCAAAGGCACCTGCATGCATGTGCACATACCTACGCACAAAAACTTAAAACTAATAATCTTTAAGAACTAACACAAAGGGCCAGGAATAATGCAAAACACCCATAATCCCAGCATTCAGAAGAGGTAGGAAGATCCCTTCAATTTGGAGACCAGCCTGTTCTACGTAGTGATCTCCAAGTCAGCCAGAGCTACATCAGGAGATCCTGTCTCTAAAACCCACGGAAAGACAGAGAGAGAAATAAGGCCCAGTACTTACCGATTTCTACATGTGTTGAGAGGCCACAAGCTGAACTTCTAGAGCAGAAAAAAGACAGCAGGAGCAGCAGGCCAGACCACAGCCTGCCAGCAGACATGTTGCTATTTCTCCCCCGGCTGCTCTGCTAATGTGGAGACAATCCAAGCTGTAGCCAAACTATGACTCCAAAATCCAGACACAGACTCCGTGTGTTCCCTCTACACAGGTTACTGACACAGGAAACTAAGCCTCGTTTCAAAATAGTACTGTTTTCCAATCAGGTCCACGGATCAACCACTGTTTAGCTTTTCCAGAACAGCAAACAGACACCTGGGAGGGGAGAGAAAGCAATCTGATGGATCTACAAAGCCTGCTGATAGAGGCTTTATCATCTCAGCCACCTAGACTTTCCCTCAACACACAATTGGAGCAGCAAACCAAACTTGCCTTCAACTTGCTTTCTACAAGATACTCGCCTGTGCCAGCTGATGGTCACTCTATTAGACTGCCTCCTCGTCTTGGACATCCTCTGCTCACACTTAACAGAGCTTCCTCATCCTCCCAAGTCCCAAGTGCATGCTGGGAAAGCTTTTATGGTGATCATCTAGAACCGGCTTCTCTTTTTATATTTGGCAACAGATACTGACACTTGTCTGTGTTACACAACCCCAGCCACTCCTGGCCTTCTACTCTGGCTCTTCCAACAGGACTTACCTGAGATGTGTTGCAAGGAAGGATTCCTGCAGCCCAAAGATACTGACTGCACCTGGGAGGTGGAGGCAGGAAGCAGATTAGGGCAAAGAGACAAGGGTCTGGACAATGCTGCACTCATCATGAAGTAGCCAGTCAGCAACAGGCAGAACAAGAGAAGCAATTCAGGTCATTCATGGACAGAAATGATGGTGATCTCAACACCCGAACGATGCATTGTAAGTGCTGAAAGCCGCAGCGCGATCCCAAAGGACTGGAGGAAACCGCGTTCACTCTCAGGCTAAGCAAGGGGAAGAGATGAATGAACAAAAGACAGCATAATTTGAGTCGGCTGTCTGCCAGGCAGCATTTGTTTTGTAATCTTAACTCAGCCCCATTTAACCCCCAAGAAATGAATTCTGTAGTTCTCCCCGTCTAGCGACGCTGGCCCTGACTACTTATTATTTTTAAGCCACAGGCAAGAAGTCAGTGTTTTGTTTTGCTATGTTTAATTTGGCTCTGAGGGTGTTTATAAACTTACACAGCCTTGCTTGCTTTTGGTTTTGTCAATGGGATCTCATGGATGCCAGAACAGCTCTGACCTTGTTAGGTAGTCAAGGATGACTTTAAATTCCAGATTCTGCTGCTCCTCCTCCCAGTGTTCCGACTGAAGTTATGAGCCAAGATACCTAGCCAGACTTAACTTTTTTTTAGTCGGTAAATTCACATATAAATCTAGAATTTTAGTTCTCTATACAAAAGAAAATAAAACCCCAAAGAACTGACTTCCTGACTCAACATCCCTCCTGACATGACAGTCAACTGAAGTGGGAACCAGTTGTCCCTTCAACGAATATGCCCTCCTCTGTGTCCTCTCAACCTAACCATCCACACAATCTGGGGGGGGGGGGGTCCTCCAGACCACTCTGCCTTTAGAAGTCTGAGGTGGTCCCCTCTCATTCTGATCCTCCTAAAGTCTGCAGGTGAGGTGGTAGTGACGATAAACTGGGACTTTAGTAAACTTAGGAGCACCCAAGAGGGGCCAATCAATAACAGAAAATCGGGTGTGGTTGCTGACACTGTAATCCCAGCACTCTGGAGGCTGGGACAGGATGACTTACAGGAGTTTGAGACTAACCTGGACTACACTGAGACCTTTTCTTAAAAACAACAGGGCTGGCAAGATGGTTCTGTGTCTAAAGGCGCTTGCTGCCAAGCCTGATGACTTGAGTTCAATACCCAGGGTGCACATGGTGGAAGTAGAGAATTGATTCCCCAGTCATATATACAAGTAAATAAATGTAATAACAGCCTTAAAACAACAAAAAAGAGAGCAGAAAAGAAGACTGCCAAGGATCACCAGGAAAAAATCCTGCCTAAAAGGGCTAAGCAGATATCAGAAAACCAAGCCAGAGCACCAGAGGAAGGAATGGGTTCCATTTACTAACCAATATGAATCTCAGATTTCTTGTGTATTTTATACATTTCAAGGTTAGAATGACTACACACACATACATTGCAATAAAAAGGAAGGAATTCCTCACTTAGTACAATGTGATGGTTATGTAATAATATTGTTTTGAGTTTTTATAAAGTTTGTGTTATTTTATAACCATGAAAACAGGATTACATGTTTCTCTTAAAGCTATGACTAAGAGAAGACTAATCTATAGTTCTCAGTATCAAGAAAACTGCCTTAGTCTTTAAAACACAAGCATGAGGTCCCAAGTCCCAATCCTTATCATCATGTAAAAGCCAGGCACAGTACTGTGCATCCATAACCTCAGTGCTGGGGAGGCAGGGGCAAGCAGATCCCGGAAGTTCATTGGTCAGCTAGCCTAATTAAATCGGTGAGCTCTAGGCTCAGTGAGAAACCACCTGCAAGTTATTAAAATACGCTTCTGCTTCTCTATGACTCGGAGATAATGATAGCTTCCACCCTATGGGCCATTGTGAACATCAGATGAGGAAATATACAATGCACTGGGTGGGGGGAACTCGCTCTGTAGCCCAGGCTGGCCTTGAACTCACAGAGATCCATCTGGCTCTGCCTCCCAAGTGCTGGGATTAAAGGCGTGTGCCACCCCACTGCCCGGCTACAATGCATTTTTAATGGAGATTAGTATACAGTAAGTATATAATATGTTCACAGCTATTCTTCAGAAAAAACTTTCCCACTCAAATTCACTATGGATTTCTATTACTTTTCCTCACTGATTCCTGTTTTGTTTGGGTTTTGTAGTGCAGAGGATCAAATCCAGAGTTTCTTTCATTCTAGGCAATTGTCCTACCACTGAGCTACAGCCCAAACCCACTTATTGATTTATTTTTAATCAAGAAAAAGACTTTGCATTCAGGTAGTCAGTATAAGATCATTTCTAAAAATTTAAATATGGATATAAAGCAAAATGGGATGAAGGCTTTGAAACGAAAGCAGGTCTTCACGTGCAGATAAATGTGGTGCAATATTTTTTATAAGGCACACATGACTTTAGGCTGTTCTCAAACTCCCTATGTAGCTGAGTTATGCCTTGATTTCTTTTTTTTTTTTTTAGTGTGTGTGTGTGTGTGTGTGTGTGTGTGTGTGTGTTCATCTGTGAGTTTGAATGCAGGCACACCTGTGGAGGTCAGACGACAAGTTTCAGGACACACGGACACGGACAGACGGACACACACACACACACACACACACACACGCACTTTGTTGAGGCAGGGTTCCTCGCGAGGCAGGGTCTGCTTCTCTGAGTATTCCAGGCCAACTGGTGCCCCTACCTTGAGTTCTCAAGCTCTCTGCCTCTACCTCCCCACGCTGGGAATGCAGGCATGAGCCACCAGGCCCCGCTTTAGATATACTTTTAGTGTCCAGACTACAGCAGCTCATTTCTCCAGGACATATGCCACTGCCATTACAGGACCATGACAGCAGCTGGGGAAGAGGGTGGACAAAGCCAGGACTTTGGGGCCTGTCTCAGAGACAGCTCAGCAGGTAAAGGGGCTTGCTGCCCAGTCCAACCCTGGGACCCACATGGTAGAAGGAGAAGGTTCTCACCAATTCTGGCAATCCTCCCCCTCCTCCACACAAATAAATACATTTTAAAAGCCAGGAACTGGAAACTAATAGTGCCCAAGAACACAAGGAAAAAAGGGAAAACCCCGCCCACCCACTCCTAACCCCAACCCCACCCCCAACCCCACCCCCACTCCCCCACCCCCACCCCCAGTGCATTTCTCCCATGGGTCCTAGTGAGCATACCTATCCAAGATCTAGGAGACGCCAGAGAAGTAAGCTAGGAGGCTGGAGAGAATTGTTCCCACTCCAAATGGGGGCGCGGGGGGGGGGGGGGGCACAAAACAGTATGGGAAGTGGGAGCGTCACTTCTCAGACTACAGGGACTGCTGCCTCGGTGAGCTCCCTCCTTCGGCAAACAAGTAAATAAATGATGATTTGACTACTGTGCTGGTGTGGAGATAATACAGCAGGATTATACCCAAATCGGGTTTTCTTTTCCCTTCTCACTTTAAAAGAAATAAACACTGAGAGTGATAAGATCCTAGGTAGGCAAGTCAGCTGAGAAGGGGAACAGGAAGAATTTCAAACAGCTTCTCAAGCCAGGGTGGTGGCACATGCCTATAACCCCAGCACTTGGGAGACTGACGAAGTGGATTTTCTGAGTTCAGGGCCAGCCTGTGCTACATAGTGCCTTTGAGGTCAGCTTTGGCTACAGAATGAAATCCTGGTTTTTATTTCTCGTTTGTTTGTTTGTTTGTTTGTTTTAAGTTAGAGAGAGAGGGTGGGTAGGGGAGAGAGGAAAAGGAAGGGAGAGGGAGAGAGGGAGAGGGGGGGGAGAGAGAGAGAGAGAGACAGACAGACAGAGACAGAGAATAAATCCTACACTGGAGCAAATAATTCAGGACTGGAACCTGAGATGCACAGCTGATTTCAAATTTGTGGCCTACAGTGGTAAGACCTGCTCTGAAGGAATGCCCAGAGAAGGTAGAATGGGCTGTCAGCAGAGCGCCCCCTACAGGCAGCAGGCATCCAGGCCCGCCAGCTTGTGATAGCACCTGAGGCCCTGTTTACCTTGACCCGGAATTCCCTCAATAAAATACAGGACAAAATAGTAAACAAACGAACACAGGCACATACATGTGCACATCCACCTGCACACACAATTAAATGCTGCTGTTAGATCTTCTGCCAGATGTGACTGGCACAAGGCTGGGAGGCTCTGACTCAGCAGAAGACAAAGTCAACAGTTAAAAGGACATCCTAGGCATTTTCCAAACACAGTATCCTAACTGGGGCATGTAGCACTTGCCTGTCATTCCAGAACTCTAGGAAGGAAGGCTGTGAGATGTAGGTCTTCCTTCTACTAGGGTACATAGTAACATATTTCCTCAATAATTATTTATTATTATTATTATTATCTTTTTAAAATGAAGAACCTACATGCTCTAGAAAGGCCAGCAAGACACTCTCACACAATTTATAGTAATTGAGCATGAGAAAATGTTTAATCTTGGAATCTTAAAATAATGCACAGGGTTGAGTTGCATTTGACCCCACAAATTCTGAGCACAGACCTGCTATTTCAGCTCTGACCTTGTTAGGTAGTCCGAGATTGGGTTTCTCTCTGTAGCTTTGCGCCTTTCCTAGGACTCACTTGGTAGCCCAGGCTGGCCTCGAACTCACAGAGATCCGCCTGGCTCTGCCTCCCAAGTGCTGGGATTAAAGGCGTGTGCCACCACCGCCCGGCCCTGCTATTTCTTTTATCCAAATTAACTTGGAGTTCCTTGATGCTGTAGAGTCCGGGGTACAGGTGTAACAAGAGGATGAAGATGCTGTTTAAGGTGACCGCTATGTTCAATCCTCACACTCTTTTTTTTTTTCTTATAAATGAAATGTAGCATGAATCTTAAAAGTTCTAGCCGGATCCTCAGCTGGTCTTGTTTCCTCAGACTGGATGCCCCGAGCCCTCATCCAGAATGGGTCTCAGCTGAACTGCTGCTAGAAGCCTGAAAGCTTAACCAGCCACATGCTTCTCCAGGCCAAAGGCCTCTCCAGGCCAAATGCCTCTCCAGGGCAAATGCCTCTAGTTTCTGGTCCTCACGCC
>CABHPR010128821.1:0-11417 GCA_902168415.1 Peromyscus melanophrys
GGCTGAGACTCAGTTCCAGTGCTCAGCAGGGGGAAAGCCATTAAATTCAAACATGACTTCAGCACTGTCCTACAGGCTTCCTTAAAAGACTCGGCCTAGTGAATCTGGAACAGAGTTTTACTTTCACTTTCTCAGCTCGCCCAGATGAGGGAAACGAGCTGTGAGGCTAAGACAACAACGCTTAAGTGGAAGAGACCTAAGAGGGCTAGAAGCACATTTCACAAAACTTGGTGTCCTTCCCTCTAAGACCAACTTTCTTGCTTTTTAACAGTTTTTGTCTTGCCCTTAATTATTTTAATATTTGCCATTTTCTCCTCACACAAAGCTGTTTGGCCAAGAACACATGAGATTAATAGTCATGCTGTGACATCAGCATGCACACACACACACACACACACACACACACACACACACACACACACACATACACACAAAGACACAATGTTGCCAACGCCTACGCCATACTGGCTTGCCTCCAAATCGTGGCTGGCTCTCATCTGGGTCCATTAGCTTATTTTGAACATTTTCCAAGAAACTCATATAGGAGTGGAGTTCCTTTCCTGAAGAGCCGGTTTCCTACATACTCAATGAGACAGCTTTTGAGACTCATGTCAACAGCTTAGTAAAGAGACATGCTCCTCCCTCAGCAGGAAACTTGGATTGCAGCGTGACCCTCACTACACTGTAGAGAGTCTCAGCGAAAAAATCCCAGCATAGTACAGTAGACGCAATTTCCCACAGCAAATTAGTAGAGTTGCGAGATACAAAGGGTTGGATGAACTCGTCTTTCTCTGGGAAGCACTAGCCCATCTTCTACTCCACTACTAAATTCCCTGTTTTGTTCTTTGACTCGCCTTGTTTTCATAAATGGATACGTAAGGCTCCCATCTAGTTAGTTGCATAGAAGATAACAGATTTTTCTTTTCTTCTCAGAAAACTGGAACAAATGCTCAGCTTTGCCTTTGGTACAGTAGAAACTGCTCATGTTAACCATGGCAATGGGCATCCTAGGACAAAGCTTTGAGAACAGACATAAGCCAGTGCCCTCTGTTTACCAAATGCAAACGTGAAGACTCAGCCATCTAACCAGCATAAACATCTGCGTGTTCTAAATAAGAATTTGCACAGTCTAAAATCCAGGCCTCTCGAGAGCTTAGGAAGAACTCACATTGCGCAGTCCCAGCACATTGGGCCTCAAAGCTGCTCTCTCCAGGCAGGTTTTCTCATCAGCAGGCCACAGCTCTGCAACTGGGATCACTCACAGCCAGCGACTGTGTTACCAGCACACTTGGCAGCAGCAGGGAAGTTTAAGTTACTTTCATGTCTTCTTTGCAAACAGGAAGCAGGAAATACACCTATGAGAACCATCGCAGCTCGGCCTCCCTGGCCATAGGCTTAAAGTACTCAGGGTGCATGTCACAGGCACAGTCCCCTCAGATAGCAGTGCCCAGTGTTTTATGGTCTCAAGTGTGCTGGACAGATGCTGCCCAGGCAATGCGATGCTTAGGGGGCATGTGCACTCAGCTAAGGACTGTCACTTTCAAAATGTATCAGTTGTACATACATACAGATATTTGAAACAATATATTATCAAAACACAGAATGTATTTAAAATAATGAAAGTATAGGAATTGTCATTTGGGAATTATATATAGGCAACGAAGAGCACAAGTCAAATTCACTTACATAAAAAACAAAACAAGGAAATATTTTGGTACATTAGCTGGAAAAACAAAATCCAACAGGAGTCAGGCTGAGTCGGGGAAAACAAATTTGCTCTACTGTTTGACCCCGGCGGCTCTCTTGGCATGGCTGTTCTCTCCAGCTTGGCTTCATTCTCAGGTCATAGCTCTTGTTTCAGTCACCTGAGAGGATATCAGCCTCATCCGCCCTACCAAAGCATCCAGTGTCGCTCAAGGCTAAACCTGCCTGTCACTGTTTTGTGAAGTCTAACACACAAAATGACTTCAGCTCACCTGGGCTTACCCCAAGAGGTGAGGCTGGGGTCAGGTTGAACAGAAATGACACGGGAGGCGTTTGGGGTTCTTTGAGGGGGGAAGGGGAGAGGGACAGTATGGAAAAGAACCCGACATTTCTGCCACCACAAGGCTCAACGATGAGCTGAAGGTTGGTAGCGAAACACGTGTGTCCACAGAAACACGCCCTTGGCTTGTCAGCTGCCCAAACCAGGAAGAGCGAGGCTGGATGAGTGCTGGATTTCCCAGGCCTTCATCTACTAGAATTTTCTATCAGCACAGGCTTTACTCTCTGAGGAAATGACTCAGAACTCCACCGCGGTTAGGAAATGCATCTATGGTGTGTGACATTCCCCTGCTTTCCGTCTTTCATTTTGTCATTCAGACAGCTCTGCCAGGGTGGGCAGACATCAGTGCTGGAAGCGGAGACTATGACAGATGCTGCCGGCTGCCTCCCCAATGTTCAGTCTACCTCTCTCCCCCCAGAACCCTAATTTTGTTGAAGGAGGAACTTTCAGCTGAGGAGGAGGGGTGAGTGAGCCAGCGTGGGTTCTGGACGTGTGAACGGAAGGGCTGTGAATGGAGGTTACAAGGCAAAAGCCACATAGTGTAAGACTTAAAGCAAAAGGAGCCACCACACTGGCTTGCCCTGCCTGCTCCTGGGCTGTCATTTGAGAATAGGTAAGCTTTATTTGCATAAGCCATTCTAAAAGGTTCTTGTTATAGCCCACAGAACATAGTCCTGAGCCAAGGAATTTTCACAACCACTTTGATAGTGAAATAGTGGGAATTCAAGGCTTGCAGTCAGGTCTCCTGACCTCCCAGTCAGTGATAGCTACAATACTAGCTGTCTGAAGCCGGGTCTGTGCTCTGAATTCTACACACACACACACACATGCACACACGCACACGCACACACACACACACACACGCACACGCACACGCACGCACACACACACCTTTCACATGCTACTTTCATCATTGAGTAGGAATGTGTGGATCCTTTCCCAACTTTTTAAACCAGGCTGGCAGTACACACCTGTAATCCCAGTAGCTGAAGATCAGGGGTTCTGAGTAATCCTTAGCTACAAAGCTAAATTCAAGGCCAGCCTGGGCTACATGAGACCTGGGCTTTCTTTCTCAACAAGTAGGTTATTTAAATGACTTGATCTACAGTTCAAATGGTGGCAGAGTGTTCTTTCCCACCCTCCTTCTTCTCTTCCTTCCTTTCTCTCTCTTTCTTTCTTTCTTTTTTCTTTTCTTTCTTTCTTTCTTTTTCTTTTTTTTTTTAAACTAAAGCAAGCCTTCCTTTGCCGAAGCAAAGGATACATGTTTTATTTCAACACAATTTCTCTCCAGGGTGTCTGAGGGAGAGCCAGCCAGCCCTCTTCCCAGATCTTGTTGCAGAGGAGGTTTCTTCCTTGATTTTCTCATTCACTGAGCTATTAAAAGCTATCTGAGCTCCCAGGAAAGTTGAAATAACTTACCCAGCCAAGAAGAAACCATCCCAAAGATTGATTCCAGGGGGATTAAGGGTTTAGCTGTGAAAAGCAAAAAGGCTTAAATGTTTAGAGGGAGATAAAAAAAAATACCATTTTTTTCTGACCTCAAAAGTGAGAAAGGAGTTTTCAATGCATATAAGTCCTAACAATACAAAGAAAGCTTGCCATATTTGCAAAGGTAATGTTAAGGTATGATAAGAAAATTTAAAAGGAGGGGCTTGTGAGATGGCTCAGCAGATGAAGTCACTTGCCACCAAGGCTGGGGGCCTGCCTTCGGCCCCAGGAAGGAGAACATCAACTCCAGAAAATCGTCCTCTAACCTCCACACGTGTGCTGTGGGTGGCAGGTGCATGAGCCCCACCCACAGCACCCCCAAAACAAATGTAATAATTTAAAAGTTAAAAAAAAAAACAGGCCAAAACCAGCATTCAAATTATATAAAGAGGTGCTATAAATCAGTCATTAAAAAAAAACAACATGATATCAAAGCAAATAACAGACCCCACACGCATGCCAGGAGGAGAAAGGCAGGCATGGTGGATGGACAGATGAAAAACTGAGCAACTGTGTGTGTGTCATCATGAAAATGCAAATTACACTTAAATGTGGGTGTAAATTGATAGCAGCACAGAAGCAATTTCATCCTACAGAACTGGGTGCTCACTTACCCTTCTGAACAAGTCTGCTTCTACCGACCTCGTCCAGTGCTGTGGCCTCCACGATTTGGGTTGAAACTCAGTTCCCAGTGCACCACCGTTAAGGGCTGTGGGTCTAGCAGCCTTGTGAAAAGTCTTCACACACAAGCCCTCTTGGCCTTCTGCTGTCTACCGTTCTGCCGTAGGACCCGGCATCTGCCGCCTCCTAAGGATGCTGTATCAAGGATCCCTGTGGAAGCAAAGGTGGCGTGGCCAGACCCTGAACCTTCCAGCACCTTTGCCTTGTACTTCCTGGTCTCCAGAACCATGGGAAATTCATCTTGTTATTTATAAATTAGCCAGTCTTGGACATTTTATTATAGTAGTACAAACAGACAGATACCACAGGATGAGTTTCTGCATATTTGCACTACATATATATGGTATGTATTTTAACACCTTTACTCAAAATACTAAGAAGCTAGACTCAACAACAGTACCCATCAACAGAACAAAACAATGCCGTATTTATCTGGTGAAATACTAGACAACAGAGACAACTGTATGCGACATCCTGAGGGGACTTTAAAAGCACAGTAAATGAAATAAAATTATAAATGACAACTTAAATAAACAAGCCCAAGAACAGCAAAACTGAACAGTGCTTTGCTTAGGCAAACTCATACGCTGTGAATTCTCATAGCTCAACATGCCTTTATCACAGGTATATATGTTCTTGTGATCATCTATGTACCCAAGAGACAGAAGGGCCCACCAAAGCCCAGAACCTCCACTCCACCATTGAGAGTCCCACCCATTCCTGGAGACATCTCTAGCTTCTCTCTTTGTAACTCTGTCACAAATATAACGTTAATGAATACAGCCACGCAGTGTGTGATACTGTGGTTTTAACATACATCCAGCAGTGTTTTTGAAATTCATCAAGGTGTTGCATATATCAACAGTTTATTCCTTTTCCCACCTGAGTGGTGTTCCCGAGTAAAAGTGCCACAAGCTGCTTAACCATTTACCTACATAGAACACTGTGTTTGTTTTGAATTTGGGGCTTTTATTAAAGCTGCTAAGAACAATTATGTACAATATTTTATATGTGTCTGTTTCTATTTATTTAGGGTAAATGCTCCAGGCAGTGACTTCCGGGTCATATGGTAAGTACATGCTTCCATTTGAGAAACAGTCACAGCGTTTTCCAGATGACCTGGTGAGGATGGAAGACTGCTTGGAGTGTCACATCCTTGCCAGCATTTGGCATTGTTACTATTGCTGATTTCGGTTGTTCTGACGGGCGTGTAGTGCTGTTCACCACGGTCTTCATTTCATTCCCCAGTATGGAAGAGTGCGCTTATTACCACCGAATTCTGTACACTGAAATGTCTCCGATCTCCTGCCATTCCCCGTGGGCTCCTTGGTTTCATAAGTACCTGCTGCGTGTCGAGTCCGCTGCACAGTCCAGAAGCTCTCTCGTCAGGTTCACGGTCAGCTGATTCTCCCGTCTCCTCATCTCACTTCTTAATTTGGATGCAGTCAGATCTTTTTTTTCTTTTGTGGGTCATATTTAAGGACATATTCAGCAGCCCATGGGTCCTGAAGGTTTTCTCCTGAAAGTTTTGTGTTATACTCAAATTGAAGAGCAACACGGAGTGCTGTAAAGTGTTGGGCTTTGAAGCTTTTGTTTCTGTTTGATATTTAAATCTTTGTTTATCAATCTTTTAAACTACACTGTGTGTGCATGCGTGTGTGTGCACATGTGTGAGAGATAGTGAGTGTGTGTGTGTGTGTGTGTGTGTGTGTGTGTGTGTGTGTGTGTGTGAAACACAGCACATGAGTGGACGTCAGAAGACAACGTAGGAGAGTCAGTGCCCTCCTTTCAGAACGTGGGTCCTGGAGATAACGCTCAGGTCGTCAGCCTCGGGGGGCAGACATCTTTACCTACCGAACCATCTCACCAACAGAAAATCTGTTTCTAACCTACGGATATCCAGCTCCCCCAGCACTACTTGTTTGAGAGACGGTTTCTTCACTGAATTACTTGGCCACACTGGCCGCAAAGCACTTGGCTGGTCCTTATTCCTGACGCCTTCGGGTCTTCTGAGCTGCTCTGTTGTCAATGTGTCTACGCTCTGCAGAGGCTATGTGGCACCGACTGTTGTAACTGATTGATTACTCTATGTAAGTCTTTTTTTTTTTTTTTTTTGGTTTTTTGAGACAGGGTTTCTCTGTGCAGCTTTGCGCCTTTCCTGGAACTCACTTGGTAGCCCAGGCTGGCCTCGAACTCACAGAGATCCGCCTGCTTCTGCCTCCCGAGTGCCGGGATTAAAGGCGTGCGCCACCAACGCCTGGCCTCTATGTAAGTCTTTAAACCAGGTTTACTTTATTCTTTTGAAACATTGCTTTAGACATTCTAATTTTAACTTAAATATTAGAAAAATACTGTTTACATCACCCAAGCTATTATGAGATTCTTAAAAATAATAAAAAGTACATGAAGACTAGGATTGAATATAAATTTGGGGAGAACTGACATGGTTACTATGTTATGTCTTCCAACATGTGAATAGCATAGTATGTTTCTCCACTTACTTAAATATCCTCTGATTTTTTTTAAATTGGAATTTTGTAATTTTCTGCATTAAAATCTTTATAAAATATTTTTTATATATAGGTAAGTATTCCATATGTTCTTTCCCCTCTTTTAATAGCAAGGCAAATATTCCACGTGTCCCAAAGTGATTATAAGTGAAGTTGAATATTTAACTTCAGTGTTCATGCATATATCACCAGCATATAGTTTTGTTTATTTGTTGGTTTGTTTGGTTTTTTGGTAGATACCGTTGGATTTGGCCAGTAGGCCCCCATGGCCTCTGCAAGTAGAAAGGGATCTCATTCTTCCCTTTCTGCCCTACATGATCTTATTGCCTCATCTTGCTTCCCTGCACCATGTCAGATTCCTGTGCTACCCTGGATGGAGCTCCAAAGGGGCATTGTTATTGTGTTCCTGATCACAGGAGGAGGAAGGATTCAGTCTCTCCTCACCAAGCATCGTGTTAGCGGCAGGAGCTTGCAGATTTCCCATGGAGACTTCAGATACTTACCTTCTCAGTGTTCTGAGTCTTTACCCTGAATGGTTGTTGAATTTTGTCAAATGATTTTTGTGCATCTGTTAATATGACTAGGATTTTTCCTTTAGATTTTAGAACACATTTTCATTGAATGTAGTATTCTGTTGGTAGTCCTTAGCATGTGGACCTGTCTGTTCCCGCTTCTGCATCCTGATGGGTGAGGCAGGCCCTGCACACTGTTTCCCTGCAGGCGAGCTCTCCATTCTTTCACCCATGAAGAATCTTGTCTTTTCCATCATTTACAAACAATTGACGGTTACACGTCTTAGGGTGGATTTCCTTGTGTTAGTTATTGTTGAGATTTCACTGGACCTCCTGACTCTGTATATTGATGTCTTTTGGGAAATTTGGGTCATTTTCAGACATTGCTCCTCTGAGTGCCTCTCAGCCTTGTCTTCTCCCATCTCTCCTTGCGGCCTGCTGACGTCGTGTGTCAGTAACCACTGTCCCGCTGCTTTTATTCCATCTATCGCTGTGATAAACACCATGACCAAAGAGACGTGGGGAGGAAAGCGTTTACTTGGCTTACACTTCCACATCACTGTTCACCTCGAAACATGTCAGGATGGGAACTCAAGGCAGAAACTGGAGCAGAGGCCATGGGGGGATGCTGCTCACTGACTTGCTCCTTGTAGCCTGCTCATCCTGCTTGGTTATACAGCTCAGGACCACCACCTCTCTGGGGAAGACACCTTCTTTGGTGGGCTGGGCCTTTCCATATCAACCATTAACCGAGAAAATGCCCCACAGACTTGCCTATAGGCCAATCTAATAGAGACATTTTCTAGTTTGTGTGGAGTAGATAGAAAATTAACCAGAACATACCTACCCATGTGTTCCCAAGGCTGTTACATCAAAGCAATACTTTTTTTAAAAAAATTACCAAAGGAAACCACTCCTGCCTGCTTCCTGGGGACTAAATACAGTGATAGGCTGGAAAGGAGCCCAATAGCCAAGTGTCTTGTATTTGGGAAAGGCCCTGCTACCCTCTGTGAGGAGGCTTCCTGAGAGGTCCTCTACCCAAGCATGTGTCTGTTCTGGCTTTCATCCCAGGGCAGGAAGTTGAGGCAGCAATGGGTGGGGCATCAGCACTCAGTGGTGGTTTATTACAGCGCGGTGCTTTCCTCCACCCAGACCCAGACCAGGCCAGTTTGCCTCCAGCCTTCTAGCTGTCTCAAGCCCCAGCTGTTTACATGGATTTTTAACTTTCCTCTCCTCTGGGTTCTGCTTCCCTCAGACTTCTTGTTTACCTGGCCTCTGATCCAGTTCAGCATCATGACAGCTCACGCATGTGAAGATTCCCTAAGTCAGTTTTGCGACCAAGGCCCTTGACCCGACTAACTACACCACCCAGATATTCTAATGGGTTCCCATTCACCAACATTTTTACTGCTCTCCTGGCTAGCAGAATCTAGATCTTTCTTCTCTGCAAGGCTGGGGTGAGGAAGATTGATTTTAAAGATTCAGGCTCTTCTCTCCAGGACATGTTTCTGTGAGGTCACCAGCTGCTTCTCCGATGAGTCTCTTCTCAGCCCAGCACAAGGAGGCAGGGGGATGAATGGTGGGAGGGCAAATTAACACTGCAAAGCTTGATAAATGCTAACATCCAACACTAAAAATAACCAGACAGCACAAGTCTGCTTGTAAGATTTCCTTTGTGCCTCTGTGTGGGGGCCGCAGGGAGGGAGAGAGCAGGACTGGGAATGTTATCTGGAGGCAGAAGAGCTTCAGCAGGGAGAACCACCCCACACCCTCCTTGAAATACCTCTCTCTTTCTGGGCTCTCCCACTTCTGCAGCTCCACAAGGGCTCGCTCCCAGGGCTGCACACACCTCTACTCTTGCAAGAAGACAGGTAAAGTAGCTGTGAAATTGCAGGCTTGACTGCATCTTTTCCCATCTGCAGAATTTCCAACTGTTTCCAGAGAGCAGAAGGGTGACTGGGGCCAGAGTGTCTCTATCTGTGAGTCCCCTGTCACTTAGGTGTGACATGGCGAGGCCCTTGACCCCACAGACACAGTCTGCATGATGGACCCCACAAGACTCCAAACATGCCTACCCCAGGGATGCCTGCTGCACTGTGCTTAGACTGGAGATGTGGATAAATGACCATGATCGCTCAGAGGCCAGGATCGCTGGGTGTAAGAAAACAGAAGAGGAAGCCTATTTAATTCTGCTGCTGTTATTCTCCTCTCCCTGGTGAGCAGTTCCACCTGCTGTGAGTGGATATGGATTGCTAGAATAGAAAGAAAACACAAGAGGAGGGAAACAGAGCACTCCCTCTTGGATGAGTTACAAGCACCTCTGAATTCTTCATCACGTCCCTCCCGCAATCAACAAATGGGGCGGGGAGGATTTGGAGCCTGAGACTCCCTTCCCGTCCCATGACTCAGTCTGATTGACTAAAGGGCTTCCCATGTCATTCTCTCCTCTTCAGATCATCTCTTTCCTCTTGCTTCCTCCAGTCTGAGGAACAGGATGAACAGGGCACATCCTCCCTGCAAATGTCAGCCCACCATTTATTCATAAAGCCCCCTTGCAGGGCACCCACATCTCCCCTCTTCCATATCGAGTCTGCCTCTCTGCTCTTCCTCAGGCTCCCTCAGTCCCGAAGGTGTGCCTTCTCCTCTGCTACCCTCATAAGCACTGCTCTCCTGCGGCTGCGCACCATGCTTCCCAACAGGAGGACATTGATCCTTAACCCAAGGCAGCCTGCTCCCCATTTGCTTTCCACAAGCTGCCTGGGAACTCCCAAACCATCCAATGCAGTGACCTTGACCTTTCTACTCAACTCTCTCCAATGTCGTGTGCCCCTTGATTCCACAGCAATGCAGCATCCTGCCTTTTCCTGGGACCCGTGTGTCATCCCCAAGCTTACTACTGTCTGCCCCTCCCTCCTCTCCTGACTATTGGATAAATGAGGGCATCACCACTGTCTGGAGTTGCCAGATCGAGCAGATACAAACATTAGATTTGCAGTTAAATTTGAATTTTAGATCAATATTAAATGAGTTTTAGTATGTCTAAAATTTTCTATGGGAATTTTTATACTAACATAGTATTCTTTTCTATCTGTGACTCAGTTCTGGGTTCCCTTCTCTTTAACCTGACAACCACTATAGTTCTTTCTTCAGAGTCTGTCTCTAACCTCTCCCCTTGGTTTTCTACCCAGTGGCTCCAGTAACAATTTTTTCTCAGAAAAACCAAATCTTCATTACTACCATCAGTCTCTGCCCCTCTCCCTTCCCCACCCCCACCACCCACTTTTCTCATTTCTGTGTTTTTCCGTGGATATTTCATAGCATTTCTAAATCATTTGAAGCAGAAATACTATTTTGACCCCAATCCCTTTTGCTCCCTTGGACCCTTTGTTTTCGTTATCTTCTCTGGCCTTCCAATGACTTCAGCTCTTCTCTGGCCTTCCAATGATGTCAGCTCTTCTCCGGCCTTCCAATGACGTCAACTCTTCTCTGGCCTTCCAATGACATCAACTCCAGACCCCGTTTCCCTCCCTCTTCTGGTTGCCAAATCTTGGTTGGTTTTCCTGGAACCATCCCTCTCAAACCCACCTTCCTTGCCATATTCCTGGGACTTGTGGATTTGAGTTCATCATCAAATCCTGCCAGTCTTTTGAAACTGGCTTCAACTGGTTCGACTATTTCTATTCTCTACCTGTAACCTCCACACATGACCACTGAATGAGCACCCTAAAATCGAAGTGTGGGGGTGCTGCTCCATTGGTCGAAGAAGCTCTTCACTGGCCACTGGTTGAAGTTCACACCCCCAGCCAGTGCGCAGAGCCTGCCACAATTTGATCTTTCTTAATCATCTCCCTGGGGTCACCTTGGGACCTCCAGGACACAATCTAAGGCCTTCCTCTGTCTATTGGTTCACATTCAGACTTAAGTGTAGATCACTTTTAAAGGGACACATATGGTTTGGGGTAAATATATACTATTTACTGAATTGCTAAAGTAATTTAGTTAGAAGCTAATCACATTAGGAGCCAGACAGATGGCTCAGTGGTTTGGAGCACTTTGCTCTTCCTGCAGAGGACCCAGGTTTGGTTCCCAGCACTCACATGGTAGCTAACAACCGTTTGGTCTCTGAGGGCACCATACACACACACACACACACACACACACACACACACACACACACACACA
>CABHPR010128821.1:11427-25202 GCA_902168415.1 Peromyscus melanophrys
ACACACACACACACACACACACACACACACACACACACACACACACACACACACATATATATATACATGCAAGCAAAACACTCATACTCATCAAATAAAAATAAATAAATCTTTTAAAAAGTTAACCAACTTAACAGACTGAAGTAATTAAAAAAATAAGTCATTAGATGTAAAGAATTCACTTTTTTATGAACTCAGTGTCTACCAGGTATGGACAATGTCAAGTTCATATTAGCATCTTTCATCTGTGATATTAAGTCACAGCTAGACTCTGAGAGCGCCACTTACCAATGCTCCTCTCCACTGAGCTTCTGAACTGGGTCCCTTTCTTGTCACCCTGTTTCTTACAGACGGGAACTCACATGCCTCTGTAAAAGCCTCTGCCTTCTTTGTGACAGAAATCTGCAAACAACCAGGACTCTCTACATGTTACTAATCCACATTCTGATCCAAGAACATCAGAGAGTGCTCCAATAGCTCAAATCAGCGACGCCTTCTGTTGTGTTTCAATGGGCAAGATAGGAGACATTTTCAACTACATGGGGTACGCTTTTCTAACTACTCAGCTCCACCCTTGTGATCCAAAGCCAGCCGTGGATGATAGATTTAAAAAACGCAGGCTTGGGTACCAACAAAACTCTGCCTAAGCTGCCAGGCAAGGTGCTGGCCAGTGGGTGCTGACACCCACCCTGAAAGAAGTTCTGAGCAAGTATTTACTTACGCTTTCTTTCCAAATTACTTCGTACACTGTAGTCACCTAATTAGAAAGAATATCAACATGTCGGTGGTTTTTTCCTCTTGACAAGATTATATTTAAATTAAATTCAGTACCCCAGATTGGGTCATGAGTAAGTAAGAAATGGGGAATCGGAATCTGAGGTCTCTCTAGGGCTTTCCACATGATGCAATACAGAGCGGAATCTAGGTGAAGCCATGCAGACAAGTGTCGCCCTGGCCTTAGTCACTGGGACAGTTAGTTACTTCTCTAGTTGCTATAACAAAACACATAACAAAAGCAACTTAAATAAGGAAGATCTCATTTTGGCTCTCAGGTCCGGGGCAGAGTCTATCGCAGGAAGGAAATGGTGGTGGTAAAGAGCGCTGGACAACCAGTAACGCTTTGTCCAAAGTCGGGGGCATCAAGAGATGAAGGCCTACGTTCTGCTCACTGTTTCCTTGGTATTCAGCCCAGGCCCCAGCCCACTGAATGGTACTATACACATTTAGGATGGGTCCTCCCACCTCAGTTAACCTAACCTACATAATCCCTCACAGACCTGCCCAGAGGTTTGTTTCCATGGTGAATTCTAAAGCCCATTAAATTGACAATTGGGATGAATCATCAAAATCACAAAATTTAAGATGGCACTAAAAAAAGCAATTAAGATAAATAATGTTTTAATATAAATATTCTTTGTTGTTGTTTTGTTTGTTTGTTTGAGACAGGATTTCTCTATGTAACAGCTCTGGCTGTCCTGGAACTTGCTTTGTAGACCAAGCTGGCCTTGAACTCACAGAGATCTGCCTGCTTCTGCCTCCCCAATGCTGGGATTAAAGGCGTGTGCCACCACCACCTGGCTAGTGTAAATATTCTTAAAAATCAAAATGGATGAAAGATTTTTTTTTAAAGACAGGCTCACTATTGCTGAATTTTTTGTCATTTCCCTGTATTAAAGGGTGGCTCAGCATTACACTGTTTCTAATCCTATTCTATTTAAAATCTTGATACTTTTCCATTGCGGATCTTCTGTATTCATTTTGATTTTTTAAAAGTTATACTCACTATAATTTATTGAGATTGTGGTGTTTTAAGCAACATCAGGTTCTGCACAAAGCAAGCACTCTGCTGGCTTCCCTCTCACGGACTAGTCCCAGCCTCTAGACAGGGTCTGCACTATCAATATTTATCTCCATTTCAGGAAACAGTCCCTCTGTTTACTGCTACCTTCTAATCATTCTTCGTGGCCATGTTGATACTGTTCAGTTATTTGGGTCTACCTCACATGCAGGCTGCTTTAGTCTAGACCATCCTCCGTGGCCAGGATGACGTCTTTCTTAGTCATTTGGGTCTACCTCACATGCAGGCCGCAGACCCAGACAAACCCAAGTTATAGAACATAACAAAATCAAGTCGCAGCCGTCTACTCCATCCTCTGCTAAGAAGCTACACACTTTACCCAGGGTTACCACTCTCTTGCCTTTTCCTCCTTGTGGTGCTTTGGTTGAGAAGTGTCCTCCATAGATGCAAGTACTTGAATACTCGGTCCCTATTGGCAGTGTTACTTGAGAATGTGGATGCAGCTTTGCTAGAGAAAGTAAGCCCCAGGCCACAAGTATTAAGAGCTCATAACCTCACCCACTTCCAGTTCACGCTCTGTGTTTGCTGCTTGTGGTTCCTGCCCGCTACCATCCACCATGCCTGCGACTTGCTGCCACGCTCCCCACCATGATTGACTCTTATCCCGACAGAACCGTAAGTCAAAGTAGTCTCTTCCTTCCAGAAGTTGCTCTCGGTCATGGCATTTTGTTACAGCAACAGAAAAGTAGCCAACCTTACTAACAGGTTTTCTGTGGCCTGATGATAGGTTTCTCCACTGATGCAACAAGCCAGATCAAGCCGAATTAAAAAGTAAAAGACCAGGGTTATTCTGCAGAAAGCAACAACCAGATAAGTCCTCCAGCCCCCAGAGATCGAGGCTGGGGAAAGGGCAGGGGAAAATCACATGGTCGAACTAAAGGAGGGCGCTTATGTACCCTGTAGTCGAGGGGTGGTGGCATGTCCTCCATAAGCTAGGTCTGTGCCCAATCATAATGCTTTAGGAGGGGATTGGGCCACTAGCGACTTTAGGGAAGGAGCCTCTGGCGTTTGCCAAGAATGCAGAACTGGCTTTTTGGCTGCTCCTCTCCCTTGGAGATTCTCTGACAGGGCACGGTTTGGAGGGAGAACTGGGGCCAGCTGGGGTTCCAGCTGAGCGCTTATATTTGCAGGGCACCTCTTTTATTAACAAAGAGCTTTCAACTACTTCAATTGACCATCGTAATAATCCTGCCAGGCGAAGGCATGGCATCATTTAAGGGGGAAATCATGGGCTCATCAATTTCATTGCCAAGGGGAAAGGTTAAGGAATTGAGCCCCAGGCCATCAGCTAGTGAGTGGCTGAACTGGAATCGGAAGCCCAGGTCTTCTGAGGCCTGGTGAGCTGTGCTTTGCCTTCATGCCTCTTCCACTGTAGAGGAGCTCACCGAACTAGGGTCTTTGGCCCTTACCATTCATGCTTATGGACCATTAGGTCAGGCTGGATTAGACAGGATTGAATTAGACCTTAAAATTGTTTTTCCCAAGACAAGCCTTACTCTGTAGTACACAATAGCCTTAGATGCATGGTTCTCTTGCCTTAGCTTCCTAAGTACTGAGAGGACTGTACCACAATGCCCAGTTTAGGTTAGATAGCTTTATGCCGGAAGGATTACTAACTGAGATGTTTGGAGGGGGAAATTAGCATACAGAGAAAGACTAGGAAGTGTGAAGCAGCATCTGCTCCTTGATAAAGGTCTGCAGCAATAAACAGTCAACAGGAGGGGACCTGCCAAGGGAGTAAGTGGAAAGGACTCCTGGGAAGGTGAGGTCAAGGAGAAATTCCAGAAGTTCAAGGGCAAACTTGACTTCACCAATTTGCCGAAGGCTGTCCCTCTTGGTACAAAAAGCCATCACAATTAGAAGAGAGCAAATCAATCAAAGCAAGAGCTTCTCCAACTCTCTCCCCTTTCTGGATTCCATGCTTCAGAAAAGTCAAGTCAAAAGAAAAAGTTTCCATTTCCAGTGGGTCCTGGGTGCCATCATGACTGTGTTATCAGGCAGAGCATCCTCTGAACATGGATGCTGGGACCAGGCAATGGGTGAGAAGGAGGAAGGGAAGGGAAGGATGTGAAGGAGTAGAGAGAGGAAGCAGTAATTTCACTTCCCACACACAGCTGGGGAGAAAGTACCAAGGGCTCCACTTGGAGGAGTCACACCTCCTTCGACCCTAGGCACCAGCCCACGTGAGATGCTCTATAATGAGACACACAACAGATACATTCAAGCATTCAAAATACTCGGATGTGCAAAGTTTCGCAGCTGGTCACAGGTTCATAATAGCTATGCGCCTCTTTCATGGGGGAGATGCTGCACCATGCTGAGAGTCTGCAGGGTAGCACAGCTCCCCCATCTTTCCAAACAGAGCATCTTAAAGACTCCTCTGGCAATTTTAACTACACAATAATAGAAAACACCCCAGGCAGAGTGTGAGAGACCAATCTTGTAAACAGCGGGATGGGAAGGTGTAAACAAGAATGGAAAGAAAACGTCCACCCTTTAGAAAACGCTGCTTTTGACAAGGGAATGGGAATAAACTCAGTCACAAATGTCATGGAACAAAAGCTCAGAGCAGTGTTAAATCGCACACCAGGTGGCTGCCAGGATCCACCCCGATCTGCCAGCCCCTCCCCTTTGGCAGCAGACTTGCTTTTACATCCTTCTAATTTTATATGCTCCAGTTGGGGAGTTCGCTTCTCTTTCCAAGCAACATGACCAGCATTTCCAGGGAGGCTGCAACTTTACCGAGTCTCTTCTTCCTTTACTGACCCCAACAGCATTGATTTGGAGCATCACAAGCCACGGCAGGCCCACCTTCCTTTGCAGCACACTTGCATGCAATAAAAATCTATTCATATACTCGTACTGTTTTCATATAATTCTTCTTATAATCATTTGTGTTCTTAGAAAGATCCAGGATACTTTATCCTTTCAAACAAGCCTACTGTTGACTAAGTGTGTACCCTTTCCAGTGGCTAGAGGTAAAAAGAGTGAGCAGACACTGGCTTTGAAGACCACATAGACCTCAGGTGAAGAGAGACTTGGAAACACATGGTTTCGATCAAGGAGGAAGCCACCTTTATCATCAGCTACAGCAATAAGATGCATGCTAAACAGGCGTTTATAGGAGGCCATAATTTTGGACAAGGCATGTGTACTAAACCTGCACAGACTAGAACATAACAGAGTCATACGTGCTAATATTATGTAAACAAACTGAAGCCTGAAATGTGTTAGGAGGAGGAGGAAGAGAAGTAGGAAGAGGAGAAGAAGGAAGAAGATGATGACGATGATTAAAGTTATCTATAGCATCCAATCAGAAAAGGGCAATTTGTATGAGCAGGCATGGTAAGGACACCACTCTACTTCTATCTTATAAGATTAGTAAGAGCAAAAATTCTGGAATGACCAAGCTGTCCTTTGCTTCTTATTTCCGCCTGCCCCCCCACCCCCACATAAGCTAACCCCCTCTGCTCACCCCACTGGAAACCTGGTTTATTTCACAGAGTGAAATGCTACCTGGCTCTAGAATCGTGAACCTGTCAGACTTGCAAACTAAACGGCTGTGATTTGTCTTTGGCATGTCTCGCTTGCTGTGCAGCAGTCCCCATCAGCTGCTTCCAAGAGCGGATCGGGGTGAAAGAGGTGCCCACGGCTGAAGAAGCACACGGGCCGACATTCATTGCTTCCCAGAAGGTGGAAAGAGCTGTTCTGTGACATCCTCCAACCTCCTCCATCGCTGTCTTGCTCAGTAGACCTGCTCTTGGCCTCAACCTCCAAGCTACTTCCCTCGAATTTATTACTGACAGAACTGTGCCATGTGTGTTTGGTTGTACCAAGAAGGTGGTATCACGGACTCAGTGAATTCCATAGTGCCCTGTGGGTTGTGTTCTGAAGGTGTTAGAGATGAAGATAAACTAATCTCCAAACATCTCAGAAATTTGTGCAAGGACTCCCAGTCAGTAAGCAGGACAACTGAGAGTGGAAGCCAGGGTGGGGGAATGAGAAGGGCCTTCAGTGCCGGTCAGCCGTGGCTTAGAATGGCTCACTTTCAGTTGGAACCCCCTTAAGGAGAAGATCCAGAGGCTGAGATGTAGAAGAGATGCCTCGAAAGACAGGTGGGGGCTCCAGGATGGGCAGAAAAGGAAGGTGGGGTGGTCCCAAGGACAGGCGTGGGTGTCTGCTGGTCTAGCCCTGCCTGCGCTCCTGCAACAGGGGAAGGTTGTGCTGTACTCCATTGTAAGAAACACACCAGATACACAAAGAAGCAGCAGAGGGATGAGGACTGGTGACATCGAGTGCTGCAGACACTGAGTGTAGACTGTGCTATTAAAGATAGCAAACTTCAGAGGTCCTGCTGTCGAAGGTCTTACAGTCCTTGGAGAGAAACAGTGCCTGAGAAAGATGGGGCAGGAAGTTCAGAATCTCTAAGTGACCTGAACTTCGGGAAAGGAGAGGTCAGATTTGGAGGAGGTGATGTCAGGCATCCTGCAGACAGTCTCTGGGGCAGTATCCGATAAAGAGAAATCATAAATGAGTTGGTGAAGGTCTGTCTTGCTTTATGACACAAGCCTGCACTGCCTGATCCATTTGCTACTTGGATACCCCCAAATGAGGAAATCCAACTTGGACTTAATCACTGACAAGCAAAATGCCACCAGTGCACCCCAGAAACAAAAACCCGATGGCGGGTGTATTGTAGAGGTATCACTAACACAATACCCCACTTCAAAGCAAACTCATCTCTTCTAATGACCATGGCTTCAACCGTCAGCTAAACACAGCTGGAACTTCAGTAAGAGGGGAATTACCAGATTTATATGTTGATACATGTCAAATAAACCTGAGGGAACTGTTAGGCAAGGCCAAGCCCCACCCAGTAAAGGAACACATGGGAGAGTTTGAGTGACACCATAGGTCAGGAGCTGAGGAAATTCTAGAACCTTCCACTGGAGGCAGCCTAAGGAAGACTCCTTCAGAGATAAATGCACCCCTGGGTCTCTGCTTGTGCTCGCCTCAGACAGGAAAGGTCACTTGCATTTACCTCCACTTATTGTCTATATGTTTTTAAAAGACACCTTTATTCAGCTCCTACAAAGAAAACAACCCCAAAGCAGGAAAGGAGGAAGGGAGGAAGCTCTGACCTTTTGGTGATAAATGAGTTATTTCACCAATAGCCACAGTCTATTAGGCTCTGTTGCTCTGAAAAAAAGCCCTTTAAAGCCCTTGGCATAGGAGAAACCAATACCTACAGCCCAAGGCTTACTGTGAGTGAGTAGGGGAAATGGGGAGGAGACTTGGAAAGGAGAGAAGGAGGCAGGGGAACCGTGAGGATCCGGTTCTCCTACAAGTTTCCTCGCTGAATGACTTACAGTGTGGGTTTCTCCTTTGCTTCACCTCAGCCACTCCATCAAGGCAGCTGCAGATCTGAGTCCTAAAGAGCAAAGACTCTTGTTCGCGGCCCCTCATAGGCTCTCAGTGACCTCATCAGAGACTCACTGCACAGCTGCCCAAGCCCACTCACAGATGCTGGCAGAGTCCTGAGTTTATTTCCAGCCAAGCAGCTGCTGGCAGGTGACTTCTGATGCCTAAACACACAGTAGGATTTCTCGGTGATTTGGTTTTATACAGAGCCACCAGATCAAAGTGAGGAAACAAAAAACCAAGATGCCAAAGATGTAGGTGGTGGTTGCGGTAATTTATGGAACAACATGGTAACACTGGCATTTCTGTATGTGATGTTTTATGAGAAAAGGACTCAGAATTCATGATAAAGAGTCTGCAAAAATGAGTATCTGATATATTTAAAATACATATATACATGTAAAGCATGAGATATACAACTTCAATGGTATCATTCTATCAATTAATTATTAGTAGACAGAAAGTGACAGGAAAGTATAAAAAAACCCAAATTGCCTTAAAATGAATAACCATGAAAAACTGGCAATGCTGTTATATTATCTGAACTTTGATGAAGTGAGTTCTTAAAATTCATAAACACCGTCGCCGTGGAGTCAAGAGCAAATTTATGTGCTTAAAAAAAAAAGACTAGTCAGAGAAAGAGTGATACATTTAAAAACTATCTCCAAATATTTCTTCTGACTCTTTGATCTTCGTATAATCCCAGCTGTTATCTGATAACTTTGAGGGTCATTGTTAGTCTTTAACAACTCTGGGGTGGGGACAAACGCATTTGTTCACCTCCAGCAGAAATCCGCTTGAAAGCAAGCAACGAGCACATCCCTTCCATCCTGCCTTATGTCACTCTGCTCTCCATGGTAGAAATCCCAACATCCATGAGATCCCGACACCCTACAACCCATGGCCTTTACACGTCATTCTCATATCACAGTGTGCACACCCCCGAGCCATCCCCAGTGTGAACCGTGCCAGGGAAGGGCAGGCTTAGCCTGTCATCTACCTTCAGTCAGCTATGGCAGTGCCAACCAGATGGATATTTCCCCAACTGCTACGTAAGACTCCAATTTAGAAGACGAGAGTGACTTCCGCTGGCTTTGAGACAATAAGCTGTCATGTGGAGACAGGTCTATGAAAGGTCACAGAGCATGGAGTGATGGGTAGTTCCTTGATGAGGACAGACCCAGGTGACAGCCACAAAGAGAATGAGACTCAGTATTTCAAGCTCAACTGAATTTGACAACTTCATGAGCTAAAAGAAAGACCTTGAGCGCTAATAATGGACCAGAGGAGCCAGCACCTTGCTTTGAGAGGACAGAAAGCAAATCTGGACTAGCTGCCTCTGGATTCAATGCATGAAAACAGATTTAAGTCCTGGGTTTGTGGTGATTGGTTATGTAGCAACAGACAACAAAAACACATGGTTTCTGTTATGGTTTGGATCTGAAACGTTCCACAGGCTCATGTTTGAACACTAGGCCCTCACTGTGGCACTGTCTGAAGGCTGCGGAGTCTTTAGGAGGTGAAGCCTAGATGGCAGAGTTAGGACAATAGGGACAAGCCTTTGGAGGTGACACTTGTCCCTGGTTCCACCTGACTTTCTCTGCTTTGTGGTCTGCAGGTAAATGCTGTTGCCTCACACTCCTCTACAGATGGAGCCATGTTGCCATGGTTTCCCTGCTGTGACAGACCATAATCTCTCTGTAGCATGAGCCGAAATTCCCTCCCTTCACTTTTTCTGTCAAGTATTTGTCACAGTGGTGCAGAAGGAACTGATAGAATCCTAGTTCTCATTACACTCAAAGAGTTATGTTTCGGCTTTGACAATTATTTTGGTTCTTTTTTTTTTCTAGTTGCTATTGCTATTTGTGTTTTTGTTTTCCATCAGGGACTCTTTATGTAGCCAGATGCAGAGCTCTAGATCCTCCTGCCTCAGCCTCACAAGTACTGGGATTATAGACATGCACCACCACATCCAGCTTGTTCCTCCTCCCAAGGATGATAAAAATACATGTCCATAGCCCCTGTAACTTAAAGTTCATCGATAAATATACTTCTTTATGTAGGAATCTTGAAACACAAATGAGTTATATATCAAAGTGATTGGGGGGGTACTTAAAATTAGCAAGTGGGGGCTGGAGAGATGGCTCAGTGGTCAAGAGTCCTCTTGCAGAGGACCAGAGGGTTCCCAGCACCCGTGCTGGGTGTCTCACAACCGCCTACGACTCCAGCTCTGGGGGCCCTTCTTCCAGCTCCTGTGGTAACTGCACTCACGTGTACAGACCACGCACACATATACACACAAACAAAAATAGTTTTAAATTGGAATGCAGGTCTCTAAACCAGTGTTTGTTTGTTTGTTTGCTGTTGTTTTGAGGGAGAGGTTTATATTTAAAACATAAAATTTTCTTCTCCAACATTTATAAGAATTTATAGGATCCTTATGAAGATGGGCAGAGAGAAGCTGTGGATGGCAAGCTCAGCTTTCCAAATGTTCACACCTTCCATTATTAAGGGTATGTGTCACAACCAATAAACCATAAAGCATAACACATCTCATGATGACTAGCCTCCACACTTCATTCACGTTTTCGTAGCTTTATGTCCTGTCCATGTTCTGGTTCCATCCCAGAGTCAACCTGGGATCCGATATGACATTCAGTCATAATGGTGGTGTAGGCATCTGCCTGGGACAATTTCTCATACATCACTTGATGGTTTTGGAGAGTTCTGGTCAAACATTTAGAACGGACAAATGTTAGAATTTGTCTTACGTTTTCCTCACGATTAGAGTCAGGGAACATGTGGAGAGGAAAATCACAAAGGCAGAGTGTCCTACTCACTGCAGGTCAAAGATGCCTCTCGCTAACATAATGGGTCATCATGATGTGAACCTCGGTTCCCTGGCGGAGGTGAGGCAGGAGAGGGCTGGCCTGTCAGGGACAAAGCTCTGGTCTCAGTCCTCCAGAGCAGAAAACATCCTGTCTGAAGTAGAATTTGTGAGGCTGTGACATTTTTTCACCCTTTCCGTTCTGCACTCTTTGGAGGAAAGTCACCCTCTGTAGCCCGTGCTTTGCTTCCTGTCTGTACATTTGCTGGGATTCTTCTGCTGGGGGTGGGGAGGTCCATCATTTACTGTTTATCTACCCAATCATCGATACGAGTGCAGGTATGTATCGTTCACTTTAGATTATGGCTCGATGCTGTTTTATTATGTTGCTGAAATTGTCCCGGCCGTTGGGAGCTCCTGCAACTGGGTCCCACATTTGTGTGAGGGGGAGGGGGTGCTTTGTTTTGTTATTTTCTTTTTCATTTCTTCAGTTTCTGACACTGTTGGACACTCTTATCTTGTATATTTCCTGCCCTCGTCTCAATCAACCCTTTTCCCAAGGAACCCCGCTTTTCATGCAGAACAGAACTGGAAAGCAGGGTCTGAGCACAGTGAGCTCATTGTTCTGGGGGTGTCAATGCTTCTAAAATAAACCAGTGCTTCAGTCTCCACATAGGACATACAGCCGTTACTATGTTCATGAATTTCTGGACGTGGTAGCTCACACCCATAATATTGCAGCTCTCAATCTGAGCTCTATTTGATTTATCTCCGTCCATTTATTAACTCTATCAATCTTAAAAGGATGGCTTAGTGTCTCTCCTCTTGGTAGAGACAAAAGAAGAGCTGTCAGTTCATTGTCAGCCTGGGCTCCATAGTGAGCCTGAGCTGTGGAGTGAGACCTTGGCTTTAAAAACCAAAACCAGAAAACAAGATAAAATAAAATTTTCACAAGTATTTTAAATGGCATTGTATCAGCCAGCAAGGCAGCACTATTAGACCCATTGTGAGAGTGAGGACACCAAGCCACAGAGAGGAGCTGACATACGTGTGGCCATTAAGTGGGAGAACAAGGGATCCAGTTGCAGATTTGGCACATGTCCCACAACCCCACATGGCCTCACGGTAGGGGTTGGGGCAGGCCACTCACTGAGCTGCTATCTCAAACTGCTAAGTCACTTCACCCATCTATACACTCCTAAGACATATATGTGCCCATTAAGTGCCAGGCTCTGCTATAATTTATGCCTGGCACCCATCTGAAATGCCTCTTGGCCTATGAGCCAGCTTAACATGTCAGAGGACGTTGCTGCAGTATGCCCCTGGAGATAATCTGAGCTCTATTTAATTTATTAACTCTATCAGTCTTAAAGGGATGGCTTAGGGTCTCTCCTATACAGAAAACCCCACTCCGTTTGCTGCTGTTCACTGATAAAATAGTTGAACAAAACGATTTTTGTGAAAGCCCTTCAACAAAGCCCAGGTTCCCACGCGGAGCTAAGAAGAGAATTCTGAATGTGCACTTACTTTGTGGCTGTGGCTTTCAGGTGGCTCCACGGGACCAGCGTTGAGGTGATCTGAAAGAAACATGCGACATAACAGAAGTGAGCAGAAACATTTAAAGGAGGCATCCTCCCTTGTTCAAGGGGAGCGCTGGAGGCTTGGCTTTGTGAGTCACTAATGCATTTGCGGAAAGGATGGCAGATCAACAAAATCAGCTCCTCTAGAATGAAAGATGCAGGTCAATACATGGGAGTCTGGGGTTGACTTCTTGTTAACATTCACAGGCTTCTTGGAAGATGATAAAGCACTGAAGAGAAAGGACACCTGGGAAGGTAGGTCCTCACGGTCAGAGCTGCCTTCCACGTGTGTAAACACGACTGTAAAGTGACACACTGAGCATTCACAACCCACAGTGCTGGGGAGATGCCTTAGCCAGAAAGGAGCTTGTCACACAGCATGACGACCCAAATTTCACCCTCAGAGTCCACAAAAAAAAGCCAGGCATGCTGGCATATTCTTATAAACCAGTGCTGGAGAGGCAGAGAAGGCAGATCCCTGGGGTTTGCTGAGACTAGCCTACCCCGCTACTAACTAGCCTTTCTGGGACTAGCTATAGGCCAAATGGAAGACTCTAACTCAACAAGTAGGTAAATGGCTCCTGAGGAATGACACCCACATGCACATGGTACATACCTGCACACCCACACACCAGCACATATACACACACATATTAACTTTTTAAAACATTGTTAAGGAGTGGTAGATGATTCCATGGGTTAGAGCTCTTGTTGAATACACCTGCATAGCTGGGTTCATCCCAGGAACCCATGATGGAAGCCGGTAACTAAGTGCAGAAAGTTGGTTAGATTCAGAAGTTGCAGAACACAGAAATGATCCAAGTGAGCAGCCTGAAAGAAGACTAACTCAGCAGGTCTGATGGGAAAGCGTGGATGTGGAAGATGGGGTCTGTGGTCCTATCACTAATGGACATGTCTGGTGTTTAAGCCCTCTTTCAAAGAAAGAGCATTTTAGTACCTCTGGGACCACCAGTCTAGACAACCTAATCGATCTCTATAAATATAATTTCAAAGCTATTAAGAGGGCCAAAGCCCTCTGGGAAGATCTGCTTTAAACATCCCAACTGACATCATTGAATTAATAAGCATCAATGCTACTTTTATTGGGGATAAAAACCCAAGACTGTACAATTGTTTGTCCTTCCTGATTTTTTTAAAAATTAAAACATCAGTTGTAATAATTCAACATGAAAAGGTAACTCAACTGACATGTTAGAAAAACATGACTACTAATTTCAGTGTCTTTGAGGATTTGGTGACGCACCACTTGCTGCCACACGCATCTCAGTCAAGACACCAAGGACTCCTCTGAGTTTTGACAGAGAACTGAATACAGTTGAAACACAACTGGAGCTTCAGCAAAACAGTGAACCGGTTTATCGCTTTGCCTACAGAAAAGCAGCCCAGATTTCAGTGGACCAACGACTGGATCTCTGCGGGCTCCAGAAGTGACAGACATTACTTCATGTTCAGTTCCAGCCATCTAATAATGCTGGTGTACAACAGACTTTGTGAGTCTCTCATTTGCAGTCTATACATTTTATAGATATCATTCAAAAGCTTTGGCTTAAAGAAAAGGGATCTTTCCAAGCATAATTTAGAAAAGAAAAAATATGACCGGATGTTTTTTATAGACTGTCCTTTAACTCAAAGTTAGTTTGGTGACATCCAAACATATAACGTAGGAATGACATTCTAAAACTTTTCCGTTGCTAGAATGTGGAAAGGGATGAAGTAAATCCGTAACATTTTATGCATTTTAAAATATGTGTAGTCAGCTCCATTTCAGGCTTTAAGAATTATTGGGGGGTAGGGAGAAATGGCAAGGAGAGTGAGCAAGCTGAGCGGAGCCCCATTGCCTTCCCCAGCATCAGACCTGATAGCTTGTTAAGGACCAAGCTGGCTGGTAAGCCTGCAGCAGCACAGGCTGGGAGCGTTCTCTTTCCTCTAAGCCTTTGCACAAGTTTCAGATCTACACACAGATGATTGTACACTGAGACACATTCTGTGTTACCATAGTCTACACACAGACCTCTGTACATGGACACATCCTGTGTTACCATAGTCTACACACAGACCTCTGTACACG
>CABHPR010128821.1:25212-41717 GCA_902168415.1 Peromyscus melanophrys
TCCTGTCTTACCATAGTCTACACACAGACCTCTGTACACGGACACATTCTGTCTTATTCGTTCTTTTCTATGGCATTAATGAAAGAGTGGGCAAGGTTGGGGGAGTTATCAACTTGTAGGAAGACAAGTCTAAAAAGTCAACAAGGCATAGATTGCACTCTTTACAAATTTTTATTAAAATAAAGACATAAATAGGCCAGAAAGGCGGTACAGTTCGCACAGGTGTCTGCTGTCAAGCCTGACAACCTGAATCAACCCCTGGCCCTACATGGTGAAAGAGAACTAATTCATGTGGGCTATTCTATGGCTTCCACACCTGTATACACACACACACACACACACACACACACACACACACACACACTCCCTATAATTCTCTCTATATAAAAATATTATATATATAAAGAGACACTGTATGGGCTCTATCTATATTTACAATCCTCCGAATATATGTGGAAGTTTCCTCCCTGATTCAACAGTGCAGAGAGGTGGGGCCTTACAGAGAAGATTACATCATGAGGGCTTCTCCCTCCTAAGTGGACAAAGACTCCTATATCAGAAGCCTCGCAAGGCACCCATCTTCCACCCCTGTCCCTTCTTCTAAGTGAGACCACAGCACTCAAGGGCAGACCGTAGCCCACACCAGACACCAGAGTTTCCAGTTCCTTGATCTGAGCCTTCCCAGCCTCCAGAACTAGGAGAAATACATTTTTATTGTTTAGCACATGAAGAAATGGCTATGTTTGTGTTAGATACCTTGCCTATTATCATGACCCAACAAAGGTAACTTAGTGAAGGAGGGGTTCATTTTGGCTCATAGCTTCAGGGAATACAGTCTGCTGGCAGGGAAGGCGTGGGAGGCGGGGAGGCCTGGGATGCCTTGGATGCCTTGGAGGCCAGGGTGTCTCTGTCTGTGGTGGTGGAAGTGTGAGATGCAGTTGCACATATCTTGACTGATCAGAAAGCAGAAAGCTCAGGCCACTCCCAGAAGAGTTACCACCTTCAAGGCCCACTCACAGCAATCCACTTATGCTGGTGGACTGTGGTATTGTGTTCCCGAAATATTGTGCACCCTAATAAACTTATCTGGGGTCAGAGACAAAACAGCCACAATATTAAACATGAGGATAAGCAGTGGTAGCACATGCCTTTAATCCTAGCATTCCAGAGACAGAAATCCATCTGTTCAAGGATACAGCCAAGCATGGTAACTCACGCCTTTAATCCCAGAAAGGAGCCTTTAATCCTAGGGAGTGATGGTAGAAAGCAGAAAGGTATATAAGGCGTGAGGACCAGAAACTAGGAGCATTTGGCTGGTTAAGCATTTGGCCTGGTTAAGCATTTGGCTGGTTAAGCTTTTAGGTTTTGAGCAGCACAGTTCAGCTGAGAGCCATTCGGATATGAGGACACAGAGGCTTCCAGTCTGAGGAAACAAGATCAGCTGAGAAGTTGGTCAGGTAAGGTTAGCTGTGGCTTGTTCTGTCTCTCTGATCTTCCAGTGTTCACCCCAATACTTGGCTCCGGGTTTGTTTTATTAATAAGACCCTTTAAGATTCATGCTACAGTGGACCACAGTCCCAAAGGTCCCATGACCTCCCCAAATGGTGCCAGCAGTGCACACCAAGTTTCCAAACACATGTGTCTGAGGCCAGGAGAGACAATTTACATTTAAATCATTCTGCTATGTGCCTTCCTAATTTATATCACGACTCTGGAAGGCAGGAGGAAGAAGAGGGAAAAACACAGGAAGTCTAAGGTCTTGAGCATTTGTTAGCAGGGGGTTGATCTTGGAGCAGACAGAAAGACCACTAGCTGTGGACACAGAGGAACATATGTTATCATCCTAAATATATTTACAGTTGGCTTCAACTTTTCCTTCAACTTTTCCTTCTCTACTGGGAAGTTTAGGGTTTATGAAGAAACAAATAAATGTTGCTGGTTAAATTTACTTCTTCTTCATCAGCATGGAGTAAACTCTTTTATGATAGTAATAATGCTGAAGATACTTTTTGACACTTTTAAGATGCCTTTTCCCATTTGAATATGCAAATTCCCAAGGTTATGAGCTCCTGAAGCTATAGAAGCTGCAAACATCTGGATCAAACCCAACTTCAAACAGTTTTAAACATTATGAGAAGATACTGTGTAGAAGCAGCATTGCTGAGGCACCGTTTCTAAGCCCTGGTCAGCCGTGCTGTCCGTTCACGTCGATGAGTACAGGAATCATTTCTGGTCTGTCAGATTTTGTATACAATTCTTCATCCAAAATCTGGCACTTTCATAGAGCAATACGTTTTTAAATGTTCTCGTAAACAGCCCATCATGCTTTACATTTCATTTTCATGTGATTTAAAGTATGTTTGATAATTCATGCTTCCAATTCAACTCTAGTTTTCCTCAGGAAGTGGGAAAAGCTTAATATTTATTCATCTGGAAAAAATGTCCCATGGCCCAAACACAATTAAACTGAAAACAGATGATATTCATCTTCCCAGGGGCATTTAGCATAAGCTAAATATACTCACAACACAGCTGACCATCTCAAACACAGCCACCGGAACCAAAGCTGTGTCAAGGACAGCCCTGTCATTGCTCAGCCACACATCCGGCAAGGTGGGGACCACATCTGAGCATCACACTTTCTAGAAGCATCGAATAACTGTTTTCAAATTTTCTTTCATTTCAACTAAAAGTGGCTGTAGAGGAGGCAGTACAGGGCACATGTGCCATGCACACATGGCGAGGGCAGAGGACGACTTCCAGAGTCGCTTCTCTTTCGAGTGTGGGTTCTAGGGATTGACCTCAGGCTGTCAGACCTGTGCAGAAGATGTTTCTACCCACAGAGATGATGCACCAGCACATAAAACTATTTTAAAGCATTTCCTCATCTCACTTTCTACTTTTAGCCCGAGTCCATAGAAAAGGATTAATCTGGCTCTCTCAAATTTAGTAAACATGAGCATTAACTATAGATAGAGTGGATTTAATAGGATTCTAACTTGCCTTTTAAAAACCATTTCTGGGCCTGCAAGTGTAGCTCAGTAACCAAGCACGTGCTGAGCATGCACAAGGGCTTGAGTTTGCTCTCCATTACAAACAAAACCAAACAAACCCCTGGCAGTGCCATTACTACCGTTTTACCTGGGCTAGGTCATTATGATGTCATCATTCTGTGACTTAAGTCACAGGCATGGTTACTTTTCTTATTTATATCCTACAGTTGGTCTAAAATCCAGAAAGTATGTATATAAAAAAAAGTTTAAAAATGGACACAGAGAACCCAGCCTGACTCCAGAGAACAGAGATTGGCTGCATGGGATGGAACACATGTCTTCTTTAGATAACCAGGATGCTCCAAAATGACACAGAGGACGCAGAGGGCAGATACAGTGCTCTCCTCTGTCCAGGCCACCTGCAGTGGGCCCTCAGGGAGGGCCTGGCTGACCCAATCAAGGAAAATACAAGATACCCTTGTGGTCTGGCCACTGGGTGATTATCGAGGAAACACTAAAGTGCTCACTCCTGAGGAGAGAAACCAGCTCATCCTTTACAACAGACAAATGAAGTCCTCGAAAGAGGACAGGTGGAAGACAGACTCATGAACAGAGCAACTCCCTTCTCTGTCTTAGGGCTTTCCCATTAGTATTTGACTGTTAGCCCGCCACCACACAGTGCTATATATTTATTTTTTGGTTGTCTGCCTCTCCTCCTTGGGAAGGAAGTCTTTGAGGGCATAAGAATTTCTTTGGTTCATTGATATAAGCTGACAATGGCTAAGAGTCCCATCAACACGTGTTGACTAAATGAATGTGTGAGTGAGTCAACAGTGTAGAAGCCACTCAAAAGAAAATCCCTTGGAAAGACAGAGGGAAGGATGCTGGGTTACAATAGAAAGGCATTAAATGTGGACAGGGAAGAAGCTGGAAATGAATCAAGTCTGTGTGAGGTCCTGGGAACTGTGGGGGATTTTGTCTAGTCAGCATCTGAGCCTTCTAGAACTGTCTTTGCTGGGTCCCCATGGCTCTGGAAGGACAAGCGGCCCCATGCTCCTCTCTTCTCCATGGATGGGCCCAAACTCAAGGCATGTATGATCTCTCCAGACATTTAATCTACAGTTAACAATGGCATAGGAAGCTGGGCCCCCAGTCATGGCAGCACCTCAGAAAGATGGTTCATGCCTCACACCTCTTCCTTCCCAAGGCCTATTTATTCAGCTGCTAACATTCTGATGTCCTCCCTATTGCTTCTGGTTTTCAAAAATGATTCCAGCTTCTCAGCACATCTCTGTGGACATGGCGTATATTTCTATGCCTGCAGGGGGTGATTAAAAGGAAATTAAATGTGTTTTTGAAAGGCCTTGCAATGATGAATTAGTATTGAATACTAACTACTCACAAGTATTGAACCAAACCCCTTACTTGAGCTGCCCAACTTACTCTTTGGAAGCATCCCTAGTAGTGATGATTCCCAGTGTTAAAATAAAAAGATTTTAAAAGTCCATGCATCCAGACTGGCACACAGCACATTGCAGAGCCAGAATTTGTCTCCACAGGCCAGGGGCTCAGCAGCCGATCTTCTCACTTTGGTTCACAAGAACTCCTGAGCATCCCGAGTCTCAGCATGAGGAAGTAGAAATGCCACTGGTAGCCAAGCTAGGTAGAGCTGAGGTTTGGATATTGTGGTGGTGGGTCTCTCTGGGGAGTGGGCGGAATTGAGGTAAACGCATTAGTTTCCACAGTCCTTCTCTTTCCAAACTCTGAATTGCGTTGTTTACCATGGAAGAGAAGGAGCGTAACTTCTCCTGAGAAGTGCTAAGATGGGGCACAGAGGAGGTAGGTCCAAGCCAACGGCTTCAAAGCTTCTCTTCACCCGATGGACCCAGACCTTTCTCTTTTGTTCCGAGGACTTCTGATTTGTAGACCTCATCACAGAAGTGACCGTGACACATGGCCCTCACTCTGCCACTCTCCGTGACACAGGCTTGCTTGTCCCCACCTCATAGTCCCTTTTAGCCAATTTAAGCGTTTTATTCGTTACTAGCCACTTAGGAAACAATTTGGATATCTGACTATGCCAAGCAACAGGAGTGCACAGCCAAGAAGATGAGTAGAATTCCTCTTCTCATGGAACATAAAATCTAGATAGAGAAACAAAAGTCTCAATAGAATACATGTAGGAGGCCCTAAAACCAACCCCCAGATCCACGTATGCATGCACAAGTGTGCACTGTCATGAGGTGAGGATGAGAAATCAGGTCTGAGATGGAGTGTGATGCAGAAGGATCTGCGTAGGATGAAAGGCTCTGAGGAAGTGTCTTCTAACTTGAGAAGTGAGAGGGGGAGCTTAGCCAAGAGTTAGAGGACAGTAGTGTCCACAGTGGGAGCAGCTCCCAGAGAGGTCCACAGATGGAAAGGCCTATTCATTGCCCTTAGTCATCACCACCAAATACCACTTAAGGGGGAAGTTTTCACTGTGGTACGTGGCTGCAGAGGTCCCGTTCACTATTGCTCAGCTCCATGTTCATAGGCAGACTATTGTGATGACAGGCACATTTGGTGGTAGAGGAACTTTTCCACCTCATAGTACACAGGATGTAGAGAAAGAGAAAGAAAGAGGCCAGGGGGAAAAGACCTCCAAGGACCTGCCTCCAGTGACCTACTTTCTCTAGCAAGGCCCCAAGCCCTCAAGTTTCCACAATCTCCCAAAATAGCGCTACTGGCTGGGAACCAGCTATTCAGCATGAGCCTGGGAGGGGGCCTTTAATACTCAAACTGTAACAGCATGGGGCTGGTTGACAAGAGGTCTGAGAAGTTTGGGAGGGGATGGCCTGAGCTGAGGCTGACTGAGTGGGCAGGCTTGTTTTGGAGTTTAGACTGTGTCCTGAGTGCGGTCTATTCTCCTGTGACTCCCCGAAGAAACCATGTTAGAGAAGGCAGAGCTAAAAATAACAGGAAAGCAATGGTTTTAAGGCAGATGTTCCTGCTATGTCATGCCTAAATGGCCGTGAAACGCCCTGTGCTTGCAACATTGCCGTTCTGTCTGGGCTGTATTTTGAATAATAAGCTGGATTCTGACTGGAAGGTAGTCTTACAAAACCCTCCCAGAGCCACTCCTCCTCAAAGACTTTGGAGAAGTGAATTAATCCATGGACAACCTCTCACAAATCCTGTGCCACTGAAATTCGGGCCTTCATTTTGTCTTAGATGAGGAGAATGAGTCTCAGAGGGACCCTGCATCTTGTTGGAATAAATATGATGTAGGGTTGTTAAACTCCCTGGCTGGGTCTTAGCCATTGTCTTGGTTGCTTGTCTATTGCTATACTAAGACACCAAGGCAACTCATAGAATCAAGAGTTCATTGGGGGGTTATGGTTTCCGAGAGTCCATAATGGCAGAGCAGAGGACTGGCTGAGGGCTTCTATCTTGATCTCCAACCACACGGCAAAGAGAGGAAAGCACACTGGAATGGCTCAAGTCTTGAAATCTCAAAGCCCAGCCCTTGTCACACAGCTCCTCCAACAAGCCTACACCCCCTACTCCTTCCCAAACAGTTCTACCAACTGGAAACAACCAGTCAAACATGGGAGCCTATGGCAGTCGTCCTCATTCAAACCGTCAGAGCCGTTAAGCTATACTTACCCCAAATTCTAGGAATGTAGAGGTCATCGGTGACCTTGAAGAAAGAACTTGATGGAATAATAGGGTAAAACTGAGAGGAGTGAGGTCCAGTAGAAGAGGAGGAGACAATGGGACTGGGCAACTCTTTGTCAGGAATGGGCTGTACAGGACTACTGTTTATAGGATGGAGACTATAAAGATGGAAGACAACATATAATGTATATAGATGAGAACGACTAAGAAGAAAATCAGTGAAGGAAGCATCACTGGGGGCAAAGTGGAGGTGCCAAGTCCTGGCAAGAAAGGACGTGGATGCTGGTTTATAGTCAAGGCGGAAGCTACCATCCCAGTCTAGACATTAGAACTGCTTAGGGACCAAAGCAGAGAAAGCAACAGGAAACAAAATGGGTGGCATCAGTCGTGAGGCTGAGCCCTGAGCATTGGTACATTTTGCTTTGTAATTTGCTACATTCGCAGTAGATTTCCATGCACGACCAAGGTGGGATTTCATTAAAATTCTGCAAGGATGTACTTTGGGGGGCTCAGATTAACACGTAGCCAATAAATCCAAGTCTCTTGCACACTGCATGCTGTGGGACCCTGCCTTGTTTTAGTTGGCTGTTACCTTCAATCTGAGAAAAAAGAGCTTTAGAATCTAAATGCAGGCATCTCAGTTTTGCCTCTTCATTAATCTACTCTTCTTACCTTGGAGTTGAGAGCATTTGAAATTTTGCTTCATGACATTAGATATATCTTCCAATTTCTGCCATCAATAGACAAGATTTGCATACTTTCTATCTTCTTCGAAATGACAAATTGTTAATGAATCTAACTGGAACCTAACGTTCTCCTAGTGACCTCTTTCTAACCATCCAGTAATCTTCAATTCACACCGTATCACTAGCTAAGAATTGTATGCTCTCTTATCATACCACAAATATTTAATGATCATCCACTACAGCCTAGGTCTCATGGGGCTGCACATGCTATCAAGACTGGCATGGTACCTGTACTTCTGGAGCTTGTATTTTTGTGAGGAGATAAATTATTAAAAAATAAACAAAGAAAACAGCAAAAATATCTATGTGTGTGATCATTTTGATAAAGTAAAACATTGCTGTGATAGAGGACACTGGGAACATAACTGGAGAACTGGGGGTATCCACCAGCCCCCAAATTGTCAGTTGTCCACAGGGACATTATAAAAGACAAGATGTCTCTGAAAACCCCAGACTCTTAGGCTTTGTATCCTCCATATTGAACCTGACTTGGAAGGATTTTTCTTTACAAATCCTCACTGCTTCTGAACTTTTCCAAAAGTTGCCCATAATAAGCTATCTGTTCAGTAGTTCATTCCAGGTTCTTTTTTTCAGTCATCCACCACCATTTGATCACTAGACATGTGGCACATTAAACCCCTACCAACAAGGAGAAATGGCTGCTATTTATTTTATGTTTTATGTGTATGGACAAGCAGTATAGCATATGAACATAATAATGTATTCAAAGATTTATGTTAAATACTTTGTGTGTGGTATTACACTTAGCCTCTATGATTCTCTTATCCCACCTAAGAGACTGAGAAATTCTCTCTTAGAGATGCTCTTTGCCTCCATGTTTACACCAGGCTTTGCTGAAGCTGTGGAGATTTGAATCCAGCAGTCTGTCAGAGCCACAACTCTCAATAACCATGTTCTACAGAGTCTAGGAACCATCTTATTCTGAAAGAGAGCATCACGTTTAAGTCATATAGAAATGAACGATAATGTTCAGACAAAATCCCAACTATGGGTCGAGCTAAGCTGGCAAACAGCACGGCCCAGCTCAGTCTTCTCTCTCTGTCTGCTCATGAGCAGCCGAGATTGACAGCAACAGTTTGAACTGGCACTAAAACCATGCTCCAAGTAACTGTACTTATGACATGGAAACAATGACAATAACCTGTGGTGCATCCTCAAGCCTGAAGCTAAGGTCAGACCTTCAACCTGTGCCGGGCACAGGGATATGACCACAGGTTGTCACCTGGTGACCGTCAGCATCTTCCTGGTGTTGCCGCAGGGCTGGGTCAGCCCTGTATTTGTTACTGCAAGTCAAACAATTAAGTGTTACCTCATCCAGCATACGGAATGCACTATGCAATAGATGCCATTATTAGACAATCTGTTAAATCTGTACTGTTAGTGTTTGGTTCCCACGAGATGGAGAGAGAAAGCACAATTTCCCTATGATGTAGAAAGCAAGATTTACCTCTGTACCTTGAAAGTGGGAAGAAAACTATTTCATCTGAGTAATTAGGTATCAGGTCATTGGTGGCTGTCAATAAATGTTCAATGAATTCAGCGAAGAGACACGGAATGGCAGCAACCATATCAGTCAGCAGATGTGAAGGAAATATCCTGACAGTTCTGGGGGCCAGTGGACAGTGTTTCCCTGTATTTAATGATGCAGTGTTTCCAGGGTTGTAGAATGAGTCCAGGTCTTTGAAAGGAGAGCACATCGAGGTTGACAGGCTGTCTGAAGTGCGGTTTTAATGAGGCACGCCTCCCTAAATCACACAGAAACTAATTGCACAGGAACCAGCCGAAAGCACTGCTAAGTAGCTTGTCTCTGCAGCTCTTTCAATGACTTAATGATTGTTTTTAATTAATTCTCTCTCTTTATTTGCAAATTGGAGTTTAAAGGCTTTACTCAGATTCCTCTCATCTCCATTCTGGTTGAGAAGAGTTTGCCCAGCTAATCCTTTCTTCTCAGAAAAAAAAAAATCCCCAAAACCCAAAAAACCAAAAACCCCAACACAGAAACCTCTGTTCAACCCTGTGCAAACAGCTGCAAGCCCTGATTTAATTAATGAGGTTTATTATCATCAACGCAGGATACTTATCAGGGTGCGACACAGCACACAGTGCCCTGACGAGCCTGGAAACGGGCTGGCATGGCAGAGTGGCTGCCACTTGCTGCTGTCCTTGGGTCCTTATGACAACTCCAGAGGCAGCTTCCAATGTCTCTCATTGAAATGCTAAATAATGGTCTTCAAACTGGATGGAAGTCACAGTGTGATTTCAGGTCAGTCTTACTTTAAAGCTCCTGGGTGCTTTGCCCATCACATTGCTTAAAAATAAAACAAACAAAAAGATTGTCCACGATGCCACTCAATACAGAAAAGCAGCTTTTAGGAGAGAGGTCTTCATGTTCATTTGCTCCTTTTTTTTTTAAGCACTAAATGTTCTTTTCAAGGTTGAAGTTGTGCTTTTTGAACATGCAGCCACATTTTGAGCAGAGCAAACTTTTCCCATTTTCAATTTTGAGACGGATAACTAGGAGAATGCTTCTAACATGCCATATTGAAATGAATCACAAATACTTTCAGAAAAGTAGTTATTGAGGCCAAGATGTAAGCAAAATTGGTTGTCTTAGGTGGCAATAGAAGGGTCCCGTTAGATCGTAAGAGCTTTCTAACAAGACAAGAAAAGCCCTCAAAGGAACATGGAAAGGGAGTGAATGCCTGTGAGGGGTACATAGCCACCCCCATCCCACCCAAGGACTACCCATCACTGTAACGAAGTCTGGGCTGTGCTAGATGACCATGACACATTCCTACCAAGTAATAATGCAAATAATTAAGATGCAATTATCCTGCAGAGCACTGGCTGTGGGGATGGGGACAGAACCCCAGCACCTGTTCATCTTCTGAGCTACTGCTTTTTTCTCCCACTGGGACTATGCACACGGCAAACAGCCAGAGGGCAAGCTGATTCCAATGAACATGACTGGGAACCAAAGACAGTCCAAACGCAGGTCAGGGACAGCACACCAAATGCACAGAGCAGAACCCAGTCAGGGGATGAGGAAAACTACACACAACTGAATGGTTTATGAGCAGAATTTACATCGCATAGGACAGCCAGCCAGTCTGCTGTCTCTGAAGTGAATAAAGCAACTGGGTGGAGCCAGAGGCTTCCAAATAGGATGCTGAGCTGGGTGGAACTGGAGCAGAAATCTTAAAAGGTCTTATTAATAAAAACAAACCCGGAGCTAGGTACTGGGGTGAACGCTGAAAGATCAGAGACACAGACACAAGCCACAGCTACCTCACCTTGCCAACTTCTCAGTCCATCCTGTTTCCTCAGACTGGAAGCCTCTGAGTCCTCATCCGAATGGATCTCAGCTGAACTGCTGCTGAAAGCCTAAAAGCTTAACAAGGCTCTAGTTCCTGGTCCTCACGCCTTATATACCTTTCTGCTTCCCACCATCACTTACTGGGATTAAAGGCATGTGTCACCATGCCTGGCTGTTTCCAGTGTGGCTTTGGACTCAAAGAGATCCAGACAGATCTCTGCCTTTGTAATGCTAGGATTAAAGGTATGTATGCCACCATTTTCTGTCCTCTGTGTCTGTCTAGTGGCAGTTCTGTTCTCTGACCCCAGATAAGTTTATTAAGATGCACTATATTTTGGGGGACACAATATCACCATAAGGAACAAACACAGACGCTATGAAAATACTTTAGGTGAAACTTAAAAGGAAAGTTTACAAGTGATTTTTTTTTCAAGAAGAAAATAAATTTCAACTTCTCACCAACGAAAGGATTCAATATACTTAGGATTTTCATATATCAATTAATAAGAAGAAATGAAATAAAGAAATTCCACTGAAGACATTTTTTCTCCTGCAGGTTAGACTCTAACACACTTTAAGCCTCAAGAGTAGGCTGTGCGTCTCCCTCATCATAAGTCTAACAGAACACCCATCCATTCACTGTCTACATAAACTAGCGCTTCTCAAATTTTTGACACAAAATATAAACTTGTGAGCCAGGTTCCAGAAATAACTGTGTGTTCTCCCAACTAATATGATAGACAAGGGTCCACACCAGGGACTCTGCGGTGTGCCTGTCACTGGTAAGCACCGGCAACGATACCTATAAGGGAGCAGGGTGACAGGTGACACTGAGAGATCTCACCCCCACTGTGGCAATCCTGAACGAAGCCATCGTTTGTGTCTGCTCTGCACAGTCATTCAAATGTCCAAGCACAGGCCAACTGGCTTAATGGAAGAAAAAGGCAGGTCTCATGCAAGGAAAATCTAAAGCCAGAAGTGGTAAATTGATATTTCTCTTCTTTTCTTCTGTTCCCAAACACCTGGGTTTTAATTTTTTTCTAGTGAAGGAATCTAGTCAGACTCTACTCAGATGAGTCATGTTTTGGATGAAGTGTCTTTCAAAGCAACAGTTCTTCATGGTGGTAGGTAAAATTTCATTTTCGATCGTGGGTATGAAATTGGCATTTGAAACCAGGCAAATATTTGACAGAAAGTGGTGTGAAAGGGAGGGGTCCCAAGTCTCGTTTGACATCGTTCTTCTCAAGTGCTACAAATAGCTTCTAGATAAGAGGATCACATGCGTCCTCACTGCCAGCTCACGTTCCCAGCCACATGTGGGAAACCATATGGGCCAGTGAGAAGAGGTAGGTGCCCCCACACCAGAAGTCTCAGAGGCAGGTGCCCCACACCAGAAGTCTCAGAGGCAGGTGCCCCCACACCAGAAGTCTCAACCCACCTGCTACAGACCTCTCACTGCAAGTTAACTGGCAACATCTTGAGATTCCAGATCCTGCTGTGCCGTGGCTGTTTTTCATTTGAACCATTCTCAGGCAATGAATTGCCTGCTCTTGCCTGTACATTTCAGAACGGAAAACAGAATTCACACATTGACAACACAGGTAGAAAATGCTGTCAGCAAGCAGTATGATCAAAGGTGGGAATCCAGGGAAGGTGCAGCCCCCTCCCCCAGCCTGTTGGAGAAAATGACAAATGCAGCCTAATGGGGTGGAGGTGGGGCTGTAACTTGGTGGTAGATAACTTGCCTTAAACTCACAGGACATCAGATTTGGTCCCTAGCACTGTACAGAGACATACTGCAACAGAACAACTTCAACAGTCTTTAGCTTAGAGGGCTGACTTTGGGGCAGGCATGATTCCAAATACTTTTCACATTTTACCTAATGGAATCCCTATCAACCAATGCAAAATTATAATAATAAAAAGTAACATTCATTAAAGGTACAACTCTAAGGACTTTATCTTCAACTCATTTAATCCCCACACAAAGTCTCTCTCTCTCTCTCTCTCTCTCTCTCTCTCTCTCTCTCTCTCTCTATATATATATATATATATATATATATATATATATACACACATACATATATATATGTGTGTGTGTATGTATGTATATATACATACATAATATATATTATCACCTATATTATATACAGATGGAAAAACTGAAGCAGCAAGAGCATTAATTTTCAGCAGGTCATACGACTGGTAGGGATGGCTGAGCAGTCCATTGAAAGCAGGCATGCTGGTGGCAATACCCAAATGCTTCATCACGGTAATTTACAGCTTCCCCCAACATTGTTCTATATTTACAGATAAGAAAGTTCTGCAGGGGCCAGAGAGACGGCTTACATGTCAGGAGCACCCGCGCTCTTGCAGAGGACCCTGCCCTCGATGGTAAGGGTGGAGGAATGAAGGCAAGAAGGGAGGAGGCAGGGGCTAAAATGGGGAAAGGAACAGTTAATGAAAGTGTATGCAAACAGTCTTCCGATTGTAAGTCCTGACACATAGTTCATAGGCACATTGGAATGAGATAGATAGGAGGATAACAGATTATCCCACAGATAACTTCCTGGATAAACTTCCAACTTCCTGTTGGAAAGCTGGACCTGCTGTTGGCCAGAGAGTTCATCTGTAAGATGAAGCGACTTCATGTGGATACAGAAAAGACGAAGCCACAGTGAATATGGAGCAAAGTGTGGAACACACTTGTTTAGTAAAAGCACCTGGGCTAATACTGTGAAGACCGCTACCTCCAACAATGTGTCTTCTGCTGCTGAACATGGACGATGCTCGGTTTGGATAATTATGCACTTGGGCATCGAGTTTTAAGGTTGTCGAGAATGAGTGCACCTCCTGATTGCAAGGTTTCTAAGTGTCCATTGACTCTTCTGCCAAGCAAGGGTGCTTGAAGAGTTGGGAATCAAAGCTAAGAGGGGCAGCTGGCGCCACCTGCCCCCTTCAGCAGTAGACCTGGGGCTAAGAAAGCTCCTGAGTAGTTTTTATCTGAGGAGCTGGAGGTGTTTTTAACTTACCCAGGCAAAGACAATAAGCATTTGGATCAACTCCCCTGGGAACCAAGAGGCGAGGCCAGTGTTGGACACACAGGTGCTCCGCACTCCCTGAAACACAGTACATCTAGAGCCCCGGAACTGCTCCCATCTCTCGACCTCGGTCTCCTCTGCATCTGGCATCCCCGGGATACAATCAGAGCTAACAACCATGTGCGCTTCTGAAATGGGGGGATGAGCATCCACCTCTACTTTCTCTGGTTTCCCAATGTCCTGACTACAACAAAATTGTTTCCCTTTTGTCTTCTCGCTTGGTGATCTGACCTACTAGAGACAAAAAGCATTGAATTTTGGGGGGTCTTATTTGGGTAATTTATAGCTTTTGATGTTTTTATGTAACATTCAATATTCAATAAATAAATAGAGTTTTGTTATGTGCCAGACGTTTTGTTAGTTTCAAGGAGTAATGAGCTGGACCCACATGGAGCCTGGCCTTAAGGGGTTTACAATGTAGCCACAGAGACAGACAATTAAACTAGCAATTGCAACAAATTATGGTAAGTGTTACATAGGGTGATCAAAGGCACTTGGGCTCCAAAGTTAAGGAAGGCTTTTCGGGGGGGTGGGGGGGGAAATCTCTTTAAATGAATATCTAAAGGTGGCAAAGATCTGGATGTGAGAAGCTAGTAGGTGAGGGATAAACTTAGGACAAGCCGTACAAGCTTTCTCCGAAAGTGATGTGCGAAGGCTTCAGGGGAAAAGGCTATGCTAAAGGAAGTTCACTCTGGCTGGAGAAAAGGATGGAAGAAAGAGCTGCAAGGCAGTTCCCACCAGCCTTGGGAGCCAGGGTAGGATGGTGACTTTATTTGAAGGTCACCAGGAAGCCTCAAAGAGTTCTAAGCAAGAAGGTTCATGGTTAGTTTCATGTTGTGTTTAGGTCTTGTTTACGGTAAAGTGAGGTAGGGACCAGAGAATAATATAATCCAGCTAAGTGGTGATACTGATCTAGACCAGGGTATTGAATCAAGCTAAACACATAGGCAATGTGGAGCAATTTAGGTAAGGTGGAAGGATATTCTGATGAGCTTCATGGATATAGAGATGAATAAGGACACTGAAAGCTGTTCTCATGTCTGGTACCCCCCTGCCTCAGTGAAATCTGCCCATAGAAAGAGCAGATATAGTGAGCAAGAAGAAGCATCATCAGTAAACATGACGTACAAGGACTTGAAAGTGGCTTAAGGTCCTCAAATAAAGACAGTACGCAGTTGGGTCAACCTCTCTGGGAACCAAGAGAGGCCTGGGTTGGACAGAAGTCTGGAATGCGTTAGCAGATAGATGGTGGTGTGGTTTGGATGGGAGCTGTCCCCAGAGGCTTCTGTGTGTGAACATGTGGTCCACAGTTGGTAGTGTTGTTTTGGAAGGTTCTAGAATCTTTGGGAGGTGGAGCCCTGCAGGAGAAAGTAGGTCACTAGGGATGGGCCTTTCATAGCCCAGCTCCACTTTCTGTCTGCACTGCGCTTCCAGACTGCAGACACCATCTGACCAGGTGCCTCATACTCCCACAGCTTCTTGTCAGGTGTTCGTGGCCACAACAACAAGCAGAGTGACTAATACAGATGGCAGTTAAAGCCATGGACACAGAGCACGTGTGCAGGAGGGAAAGAACCCTGGCATGCAGTGATCCTCTGAGGAAGAAGTCTAGCAAGGAGTGTCAGAAGAGGATGGCAGTGTGCATGGAGGTCACCCCAGAGCCCCAGGGTGTGGCCAGTGCCACCCTGGGGCAAGCTGCTGGTGGGTGCATCCTGGTTGCACTGGCCAATGAGGTGGTCTTCACCAACACACTTAACTTCCTGAACCTCAGTTTCCCTCATTTTAAAGCAGTAGCAATAACACTACTACTATAACACCCACTTCACCAAGTTGTTCTGAGGAGATGACCGGGTAGACGCAAAGTGCCTTAGAACTGGGTCCGCCATGCCCTCCCTGCCAGGAGTTTACTTTTAAGTATATCTGATAGTTTGCAAGCATTCTTTCAGTTTGCAAGGAGCAGCATCCTCATCCCCAGATAGCAGAAGGCTCCTAACAAAGGGCTGCCTGCACCAACCTGCCTTACGTAAGCTGCTTATGCTCACAGGCACCTCCAAATCAGGCTTGCCTCTGAATGCAGCACTTACTTAGCAAACAGATCTCCACTGTCCCTTTCGTTTCCCCGACAATCCAACAAGCAAAGAGACTTGTTTCTCAGCTGAGATCAATTTACTGACGTCATATGGAACCTAACGGCCAAATGGGAATTTGAACCCCAGTTTTCTGGTTGCAGTTCAGTCCCATTCTGCTCTTTCTTGGACATGTTTATGGACTCCATCTCACCAGCACAACACAATGTTTTGAGACGGTTTTTGCCTACCACAACCCCTGCCCTGTTTGTTGTGTACCCCCGGTGCCACCAGAGAGGGTGTGGGTCGGATGACATTAGGGCGTGTTTTGTACCACAACATTCCCGTCCTTCTTCCTTCCATCTGAACAATATGAAATGTCAATGGTTAACCCACCATAAACACCAAACCTCAGGTCAAAGCCTGGTGTGGGCTGTGTTCTTCCTAACACTGTTACTAATGACCTGGGAGGGAAAGAATGGAGGCCATCAGGAGAGACCACGTAGACATAGTTTGGATTCTTTTCATTTTACTTGGGTCTAAGAAAACCTAGCAGAGGTGTGTGTGTGTGTGTGTGTGTGTGTGTGTGTGTGTGTGTGTGTGTG
>CABHPR010128823.1:7077-26867 GCA_902168415.1 Peromyscus melanophrys
TTTTTTTTTTTTTTTTTTTTTTTTGGTGGGGCTGAGTAACAAGCATATGTATTGATGTATGCTGGACAAATGCTTTACCACTGAGCCATTTCCCTGGCCTCCTGCCCACATACTCATAAACCACCCCCTTCTCTTCTCTCTCCCTTCCTTGGTCCTCTCCATCTCATATATATGAGATTACACATACACAGACATATAATACATGCACACATATTCTTTGTTCACATTATATATTACATAAATTGTGTAAGTTCACATAATCCTATTTTTTAACTGTTTGCGGGTAAATTGCATTCATTTACCTCTGAATGCTTCGTATATGTTTGCTTAGAAGTTATCCCTTCTGAAATTTAATATTGATTACAGAGCAGGATGATGGTGCCTGCCTATAACACGAGCATTTGGGAGGCCGACACAATAGATGGCTTCCAGTCTTGAAGATAGCCTGGGCTGCAGAGTGAGACCTTGTCTCAGAAACAAAAGATGACAATGATGACAATGATGATGATGATGAACTGCTAGCACTATCAGATAAAATGCCCAGATAGGAAATTTTATGATTCTGAATTGAGAACAAAGGAATTTGTTGTTGAGGCGATGGTGGCTGTCTTAGTTACTGTTTCTGTTGCTGTGATAAAGCACTATGACCAAAAGCAACTGAGGGAGGAGAGGGTCTATTCCAGCTTACAGTTCAAAATCACAGTCCATCGCATCATCGAAGGTCAGGAGAGGAACTCACGGTTGGAACCTGAAGGCAGGGACTGAAGTAGAACCATGGACGATGCTGCTTACTAGCTTTCTCCCATGGCTTACTCAGCCTGTTTTCTCTTCCCCCACCCCACCCCCACCCCCCAAGACAGGGTTTTTCTGTGTATCCCTGCTGTCCTGGAACTCAGAGATCTGCCTGCCTCTGCCTCCAAAGGCGTGAGCCACCACCAAGGCTTCAGCCTGTTTTCTTACACTATCCAGGACCATGGGCCCAGGGGTAGCCCCACCCACACTGTGCTGGGCCCTTCCACATCAATCACTAACTTTAAAAATACCTGGAAGGCATGCCTACAGGCCAGTCCAGGTTCTTTCTTCCCAGCTCTAGCCTACATCAAGTTGATATAAAAACTATCGGTACACACACGGTCCAGTCACACATGCCAGGAAAACACCCATACACAGAAAAGGTTTTGTTTTTGTTTTAATTGAATAACAAAACTCAAGACCACTTAGATCAGGAAGGTGGCAGGAATCAGTCAGACCAAGACTCACTCCATTCAGAGTCCTGTTGAACCGAGCACTCTTCTGTTCTCCTTCCCTTCCTCCATTCCTGCCTCCTGAACCACTGTGGTCAGGAGTGCTTTGAGAGCCTGCAGAGCGCTGCACCCCGTCCACAGATGTGCCTTACACACAGACCGCTCACAATGGAAAGTCCATTTACTAGAGTCATTTCATGAACTTCTTTTCCCTGAGCTCCTCCGTCACCATCAGTTACTTGGAGAAACATCCTGTAGAAGCCTTTTTCTTCTTTCTTCTTCTTCTTCTTCTTCTTCTTCTTCTTCTTCTTCTTCTTCTTCTTCTTCTTCTTCTTCTTCTTCTTTTTCTTCTTCTCCTCCTCCTCCTCCTCCTCCTCCTCCTCTTCTTTCTTCTTCTTTTCTTCTCCTCCTTCTAACATGTATTTATTTTGTGTGTATGTAAATTAAAGGGCAACTTTCAGGAGTTAGTTCTCATTTGCACCAGTTGGATTTGGGGAATGCACTCAGATTGTCAGGCTTGGCAAGAGCCTGACCCCTGGAATTGCTCTGGAAGTCTGTTTGGAAAGGCAAAGCTGTCTTTCCTCTGACTCTGTGTACTACCCGCCATCTTCTCTGGTCTTCCTCCGCCAGGCATAGGCAGCCTGTGCCGGTGCCTCCTGTTCTTATCAGACGTACTGCTTGGCTCCCAGGCTTGTATTTTTCCTCTGTCCTAAAGAGGGAGGGTTTTCTTTTCTTCAGAATGAAATTTGATAGTAGAACATGGGTATTTGGTTCTCTGTTATATAGACATTGTGTAATAACATTCCCCCCCAGGTACTCCATATTGCTTGGTTGTGCAGAGCTTACATTTTGGTACAGATACTGTCCTACTCCATGAGGAGTGTACCTTTATGAGGGAAGCAAGGCTCACCCTTTTGAGCTAGCCTTCCCTTGATCTCTCCCGTTAGTAGGTCTCTGAACTGTGTCTACCTGACACTTAGAGACACTCTGTCACATCTACACGAAGAGCCCGAAGGCTTTTTTTAAACTCTACTTTATTTTTGAAGCATGGTCCCTTTTGCAGTACAAAATGAACTCAAATTCAGAATCCCTTCTACTGCTGCCTCCTAAATGCTGGGATCACCCGGATAAGACTGGGATTTTGTTTTGTTTGTTTTTGTTTTTTGATACAGATTCTCACACTGCAAATTTGGCTGGCCTGGAACTATGTAGACCAGGCTAGCTTAGAATTTATAGAGATCTGTCTGTCTCCAAGTGCTAGGATTAAAAGTGTATGCCACTATGCCTGGCAGGATTTTTTTAGGTAGCTCTGGGAAGCAGGTCACCTGAGACTGATATGATTGTCTTAAGTAAACAAGTCACATGGGTGACCCTGTAACTGTTAAAAAATTCATTTATTCAATTTTAGAATTATTTCCTTTTTGTTGTTGCTACTTTATTTTTTATTACATTCTCTCTCTCTCTCTCTCTCTCTCTCTCTCTCTCTCTCTGGGTGGGTGGGTGTTGTAGGCATACATGCATGGAGGTGAAAAGGACTACTTCAGGAGTCAGTTCTCTCTTTCTACTGTGGGTTCTGGGGACTCAACTCAGTCGTCAGACTTAGCAGCAAATGCCTTTACCTGCTGAGGCTTCTCAGCATCAGCTACCCTGAATTTCAGATCCTCCTCTCTCTACTCACTGAGTGGAGGGGATCATAGGGGTACACCACTATGACCATGTGCTGAAGTTCAAACTCAAGGCTTTGTGCACGCTAGACAAGCATTCTATTGACTGAGCTACATCTTCAGCCTAAAACTACTACTTTTTTTTTTTCTTCACTATGTAACTCTGACTGGCCTTGAACTTGAATAGATTTACCTAACTGCCTCCCAAGTGCTGCCATCCTCCTTTTTTTGAAACAGGGTCTTATGTAGCCCAGGCTGATCCCAAAATCTATGTAGTCAAGAATGACCTTGAACTTCCTGTTCTCATCTTCCTGCCTCATGAGCACTGGGATTATAGGCATGAACCACTACACTCAATTTTATGTGGTACTAGGGGTTTAAGCACAGGGTTTCGTGCATGTTAGGCAAATACTTTACCAACTAAGCTGTATCCCTAGCCCTTTTAGTTGTTGTTGTTGTTATTTTGTTTGATTGGTTTTGTTGTTGTTTTGAGAAAAGGTACTGCTGGGCTGGAGAGATGGCTCAGAGTTTAAGAGTGCTGGCAGCTCTTCCACAGGTCCTGAGTTCCATTCCCATCAACCACATGGTGGCTCACAACCATCTATAGTGGGAGCTGATGCCCTATTCTGGCATGCAGGAATATATGCAGGCAGAACACTATATATAATAAATAAGTAAATAAATCTTGGGGGGGGGGGCAGAGTTTTGAGACAGGGTTTCTCTGTGTAGCTTTGGAGCCTGTCCTGGAACTCACTCTGTAAACCAGGCTGGCCTTGAACTCACAGAGATCCGCCTGGCTCTGCCTCCTGAGTGCTGGGATTAAAGGTGTGTGCCACCACCAGCCGGCTGGCCTAGTACTCTTATGTGGCCTAAACTGGATTAAACTCAAAGTGGTCCTCTTGTCTCTGCCTCCTGGGTGCTGGGATTACAGGTTCTATTGCCATGCCTTACTGCAATGTTTATCTTTACTGCAGCGTTTATTTTCTTTTTTAAGATTAAAAGGGAGCCAGGCAGTGATGGGTATGCCTGTAATTTCAGCACTTGGGAGGCAGAGGCAGCAGTATTTTCAAAAATTAAGGCCATCTTGGTATTCACAGTAAATTTCAGACCAATCAGGATTACATGGTGAGATGCTGTTTCAACAAAACAAAGTATAGGGCTGGGGGCCGGAACGATGGATAATAAGTTAAAAATCCTGGTTGCTCTTCAGGAGGACCCAGGTTCAATTCCCAGCCCACACATGGAAGCTCACTCCTGTTCAGGGAATGGGTAGCTCTCTTCTGACCTTCACAGGCACCAGGCATGCAAGTGGTACACAGACACACATGCAGGCAAAACACCCATACACATAAAATAAAGCTTATTTTTTAAAAAGAAAGAAAACCATAGGGCTGGGTCTACAGCTCAGTGGTAAAGTGCTTGCCTAGTGTAGCTGAAGCCCTGTGTTTGATTCCCCAGCACTATAGGAGGAAGAGAGGGAGGAAAGCATAGCGAAGTTACTGGGCATGGTAATAGGCTTATACCTGTTAACCTAGCATTTGGGAAGCGGAAACAGGACTCCTGGGAATTCAAAGCCAGGCTGGCTACAGTGTCAGACTCTGTCTCAGAACAAGAAAACAAACAAGCAAGATTTTTTTAGAATATCTTTAGGCATACCTTATTATATTAACATGGTGGCTGTTCCAGAATTCAAAGCAGAGAGAGTTTTATTCCTGTGTGGTGCTCGCCCTACTCTCCAATTTTTGGAAAAGATAAGTAAATTCAGTTGATAACTCTGACCATAGCTAAGTACTTTCCTTCTTTCAGCCTAGTTAATCATTTAATAAATGAGAACAGTATACCACTTTGCAGGGTTGGGGTGAGGCTTCTAGGATGGAGATACTGTGTAAGCCCTGAGGTGCAATGCATGCATATGGAAAGTAAGCTTGTTATATGGACTTTCAGGCTACTCAGGCCCGAGGTGTTGGCCATTTCTTGTGTCCATCATAAACAGTCACCATGAATCAATATAGTTTAGTGGCAGAGTACTTACCTGACTGGGAAGTCCTTCAGTTTGATCCCTAAACACTGTAAAAAGAAAAAAAAACCAAACAAACAAACAGAAGAGCCCACCCCAATTGACATGATGTTCTGTTCTGTTTCCTAATCAGAGAGGACCAGGTAAACTTCCGAGGATTCATGAGAACTTTGGCTCATTTCCGACCCATTGAGGATAACGAAAAGAGCAAAGATGTGAATGGACCTGAACCACTCAACAGCCGAAGCAACAAACTGCACTGTAAGGAGCATCAGTTGTGTGGCTTAGCATATTTCCTCCTCTCTCCATCGTCTGTGTGCTCATTTACTCTTTCAACATTTATAAAAGCAGTCCATGGAGCCAAGCTGAGTTGGAATTCCTGATTTACCTTTTTTTGCCTATGAGACTTTGGACAGGTTACCTGAGGTCTTTGGGCTGCAGTTTTCTCTTATGTGAAATGAGATATTAAGGACTTTTATAGATTATTTCCATAGCTCATTCAGAGATTTTGGTTGCTGCTAGAGACAGGATCACATGTTTCCTAGGCTAGCCTCAAACTTATTATGTAGCCAAGGCTGGCTTGAATTCCTGATCATTGTCTCCACCTCCCATGTACTGAGATTGCTGGCATATACCACCACACCTTATTTTTGAGAGGCTTGGGGTAAAGCCCAAGGCATAAAGTGTGCCAGACAAGCTCTTTTACTACTGAGCCACATCTGGAGTCCCCACTGAGAGATTCTTCCTGTTGTGAGAATTAATATATGTCAAGTGCTTCCCACAGCACCTTGTATATACGCTAAGTGTTACCTGCTCTTATAATGGAGTATCTCTCGTCGGCCAGGCACTGTAGAAGGTACTAGAGTGACAACGGGGAACATGGGAGCAAGGCCCAGGCCCTGCCTGTGAGATAATGCTGAATCTCCATCTGTTCAGGAATTGGTGGATTCTGCGATTCTGCATTTGACTGAAGTTCCAGTAACACAGAGGCAATGTTTCATTTCCTGTGCCTGTTGCCTCTTGCCTCCTTTCTTTAGATACTTACTAGATTTCCTTCTGCCCTTGTTGGCTCATGGACTGTTGCCCAGTCCTTTGCAACACTTTTCCAGGAAGTTGAAGTTGAATTTCTGCTTTTCTTTCAACACAAGTTGATATTGAAATTGTATGAAACTGATTGAGCCCAACTCTGCCTTGAAAGAATTCATGGTAGTGCCCAGGAGTTTGTGCAGCCACAGATTAAATGGAGCCTGTGATGATTTGTTTTTTTTTTTTTTTTTTTTGGGGGGGGGGTTGTTTCAAGACAGGGTTTCTCTGTGTAGCTTTGCGCCTTTCCTGGCGCTCACTTGGTAGCCCAGGCTAGCCTTGAACTCACAGAGATCCGCCTGGCTCTGCCTCCCGAGTGCTGGGATTAAAGGCGTGCACCGCCACCGCCCGGCTTGCCCGTGATGATTTAAAGATTCTAGAAGGTTTTTAAATATTAGAACAGATACAAATAAGTTAGATTACCTGATGCTACATTTCATATATTTGACAAATGCCCCATGAAGTTTTAGTTTGTGGCTGTTGGCCTTTGTCTGCTCATCCTCTTGGGAGGAGTATGAGCTCCCTTTTGTTGGCGTTTATGGCCAGTTTGAGAATCACTGACGTGAATCTTGTTATTTAGGTCAGAGAAGATTCTTGGACAAAAGTACTAAATTACTGTTGAGCTTTACCACAACATTATAGTGCTTGACAAATAGCAGAAAATTTCAATAGAAACAAAGCTGAATACAGACAGCAGAATTCTGTGCATTATCTTCATGTTTATTATAGACTGCACTAGTGAGCCACATTTTCTTCCTTCAAGACCCAGTACTGTTTGCTTCATGCAAAGCCTTCTGTCTATGGGTTGTTAGTGTTTTTATTTATTATGTTAAATTTTTTTTTTTTTTCAGAGCTGAGGACCAAACCCAGGGCCTTAGCAAGCGCTCTACCACTGAGCTAAATCCCCAACCCCTTATTATGTTATTCTTAATTCTTTTCTAGACAGTCTTACATTGTGGTCCAGGCTGGAACTCGGTGTGTAATCCAGACAAGTCTCAAACTTGGGACAGTCCTCCTCCCCTCGGCCTCCTGAATGCCAGCTTTGATTAGTGTTGTAGCAGATTTCTAGTGTATGCCTACCTGATCTTGATACTATATAGTAAGAATTTATTTGCCAGACTTGAGACCAGGAGTTAATGCATAATTGGAAAAATCAATTGTAGCATAGAATCCCAGAAAAGTACACATGCTTTACCATTTTCCTTTGCTTTAAGTTGCTTAAGCACTCATTCTTAGTGACCTTGAGCCAGTAGTTGTGTACTTTTTCTTTCTTTCTTTTTCCCAGATAGGGTTTCTCTGAATAGCACCTGGCTCTCCTGGAACTCACTCTGCAGACCAGGCTGGCCTTGAACTCAGAGATCCACCCGCTTCTGCCTCCCTAGTGCTGGGATTAAAGGCCTGCGCCACCATCGGCCACCAGTAGTTGTTCTCTTTTTTCTTTTTTATTTCTCCGTGACAGGATCTCACTATGTAGCTCTGGCTGTCCGGTAGACAGGAAACTCCCAAGAGATCTGCCTGCCTCTGCCTCCCGAGCCCTGGGATTAAAGGCATGCGCCCACCACACCCAGCTTGGTAGTAGTTGTTTTCTTGAGTGTGGGTCTGCTGATGGAAGTTGTATCGTGTTTTTATTATACATTAAATAACAGGATGTGGTATTTGGTCAAAGAACAATCTTAAACCTTAAATTGATGCGGAACACAGATGGTCAACTGAGAACCCAGGAATATGTGCCATGTGAAACATCATCCATTTGTGTTGCATTCAGAATCACAGGTACCTGTCCAGTAGACATTTTGAGAAGATCATTTTTTCTTTCCACAGTCACGTATTCCTTTGTCTGTGGACCCAGGGTCTAGAAAGGATATTCTACAAGAACCTCAGAGAATTGTAGATTCTCCTGAAGCAGCTTCGCCTATATATCAACATTGATCTCTCTCTCCCTCTCCCTCTCCCCCTCCATCTTTCCCTCCTTCCTCTCTCCCTCTCTTTCTTTCTTTTTTTTTTAATAATTTATTTAACTTTATTTTTATGTGTGTTGGTATGAAGGTGTCAGATCCCCTGGAACTGGAGTTAGAGACAGTTGTGAGCTGCCATGTGGGTGCTGGGAATTGAACCCGGGTCCTCTGGGAGAGCAGCCAATGCTCTTAACCACTGAGCCATCTCTCCAGTCCCTATCTCTTTCTTTTTTTTAAGGTAAGGTCTCACTATGTAGCCTTGGCTGGCCTGTAATTCCAAATTTAGGTTGGCCTCCAAACTCAACAGAGACTTGCCTCTGCCTCTGAATTGTTAGGATTAAAGGCATGCACCACCATACCTATATAGAGAATCTCTTTTTTAAAAAACTGAACAAAACAAACAAACAAAAAAAATGCTTACCAGAAATTGGAGACATGATTCACAGGTTAAAAGCACTAGCTATGAAGGGCAGTGGTGGCACACATCTTTGATCGCAGCACTCAGAAGGCAGAGGCAGGTGCATATCTGTGAGTCCAAGGCCAGCCTGGCCTACAGAGTGAGTCCTAGCACAGCCAGGGCTATACAGAGAAACCCTATCTAGAAAAACAAACAAACAAAAGTAGTAGCTGTTCCTCCAGAGGACCCAGGTTCCATTCCCAGCACCTACAGGGCAGCTCACAACCATCTGTAACTCCAGTCCCAGAGAAATCCAAGAGCCTTTTCTGGCCTCTTTGAGTACCAGACATGCACGTGGTGCACAACCAAACATTCAGGGAAAACAAAACAAAACAAAAACATATACCTATTAAATAAATAAACGTTTTTTCATTTTATTAAAAAACAAAAATATTTCTAGGGGCTGGAGAGACAGCTCAGCAGTTAAGAGCACAGGCTGCTCTTCCAAAGTCCCCAGGTTCAATTCCCGGCACCCACATGACAGCTCACAACTATCTGTAATTCCAGTCCCAGGGGATCTGACACCCTCACACAAGCATACATGCAGGCAAAACACCAGTGCACATAAAGTAAAAATAATTAAATTATTAAAAAATTATCTTGGCCGGGCGGTAGTGGTGCATGTCTTTAATCCCAGCATTCCGGAGGCAGAAGCAGGAGGATCTCTGTAAGTTTGAGGCTAGTCTGCTCTACAGAGTTAGTTCCAGGATAGCCAGGGCTACAAAGAGAAACATTGTCTCAAAAAACAAATAAATAAATGAATAGATAAATAAAATAAATTTTAAAAAGATCTCCTTGCCATTGGTTTACAACAATATGAGTATACTTAATAAACTATACTCTTAAAATTGTTAAGATTGCAAATTTTGTTATTTTTTTTTACTACATACACAGAAAAAAAAATCAGTCAGTCACGGTTGTGTGTACCTATTATTCCGAATACTTGGAGGATCCCAAATTCAGAGCCAGATAAGCAACATATATAGACTTTGTCTGAAAAAAACAAAAATTAAAAAAGGGCCAGGGACCTACAGGGAATGGTGGAACTTGCCTTTGGTAACAGCAGGCAGATCTCTGAATTCGAGGCCAGTCTGGTCTACATGATGAGTTCCTGGTCTGCCAGGGCTATGTAAGAGACCCTGTCTCAAAAACAACAACAACAGAAAAAAAGAGTCAGAGATTGTGTTGACTGGGCGTGATGGCACAGGCCTGTAGTCCAGCATTCAGGAGGCAGAAGCAAGCTAGTCTCTGTGAGGCCAGCCTAGTTTACCTAGTATATTCCAGGACAGCCAGAGCTACAAAGTGAGACTGTGTCAAACAAAACAAAACAAACATATTTATTGTAATGACTGATAGGCTTCGGTATCTTCAAAGTTCTAGTGTATCTCTGGGATACAAAATGAACTGCAGTTCCCAAAACTGTTCTTGTTAGCATACAGTGGGGGGACAGCTATGCTCTTTCTGAATACTGTATTTTATTGCCACAATACATTGTTTTGCCGGGTGGTGGTGGTGGTGGTGGTGGTGGTGGTGGTGGTGGTGGTGCACGCCTTTAATCCCAGCACTCGGGAGGCAGAGGCAGGAGGATCTCTGTGAGTTCGAGGCCAGCCTGGGCTACCAAGTGAGTTCCAGGAAAGGTGCAAAGCTACACAGAGAAACCCTGTCTCGAAAAACCAAAAAAAAAAAAATACATTGTTTTAGGGCTGGAACAGAAGACGACGGAGAGGACAGATGCAAACTGATGGAGATTGGGTTAGGAGGGGACCTAGTACCTGGGGAGTGTGGTCTGCAGAGTTCTCTTTCAGAAGCTGTAGATGGGATTGTTTCAAGGGCGGGGAGGTAAAGATGGGAACTGGAGGGGAGTAAAACTATTCTGTAGGGCGTAATACCGGGTATGCATTTGTCAAGACTCAGGAAAGTTGAACGTACACTGTGGACTTTGGTTAATACTAATGCACCAGTAGTCCTGCTGATTTTATCAAATGTCCCATACTAAGGCAGGATGGGAATAATATTAGAAACGTGGGTGGGGGTAAGGTTTGGGCCACATGGGAACTCTTTCCCCTTAGTCTTGGTTCGAAAGGATGGAACTATTTCTCTGAGTTTGCTGCTGCTGTTCCCCCCCCCACACACACTGGTCCTCCTCCTCTTTCATGGTGTGGACATGTAAGTGAGGAGGCCAGAGCAGGACGCTGGGGCTTTCCTCTGGTCCTCTCTGCCTTCTTGCCTTGAGACAGGCTCTCACTGAACTAAAGCTTGCTCTTCAGGCTACTCTTGCTCTGACTCATCACCCCAACCCCTCCTCTTTAAAAAAAAAATCATTTTTATTTCTCTGTGTGTGTCCGTACACATGCATGTGTGTCTAGAACGTGTTGGGGCCCCTGGAACTGGAGGAAACCAGTGGTTGTGAGCCTCCTAGTGTGTGTTTAGTTCTCTGGAAGAACAGTAAGTTCAAGGCCAGCCTGGATTACCTAAGACCCTATCTCCAAAAATTAAAAAGTCAACTAAGATTGTAGGAGAATCCTCATTCCATTTGCCTAGTCAAGAAATTAAGAGCTGGGCACGATCAAGTATGACTTGAATCCCAGCATTTGGGAGGCAAAACAAAAGATCTCTGTTAGTTCAAAGTTCAAGGCTAGTCTAGGCAACACTGAGACTCTGTCTCAAAAAACAAACAACAAACAAAAAAACTACAGAGGTAGCTCAGCAGTTAAGAGTACTCCCTGTTCTTCTAGAGGACCTGGGTTCAGCTCTCTTTTGTTTATTTTATTTTTTCTTTTGAGACAAGGTCTCATGTAGCCTAGATTGGCCTAAAACACCCTGTGGAACTGAGGTTGGCCATATATTCCTGGTCCTCTTGTCTCTACCCCTCAAGTCCTGGGGTTACAGGTGTGCATTACTCTGCCTAGCTTGGCAGTCCAGACATGGTAGCTGAGGCCCATAGGCTGACGCAGGAAATTGCTGTGAATTTGAGGCCAGCCTGGGTCATGTAGTTCCAGGCCAGTGTAGGCTCTAGAGCAAGATCCTAGGTCCAAAGACATAATAAATAACCAGAAATCACAGTGGCTTACTTGAAGTAGTTTAAAACCAACCTGAATTCAGTTATGTAACAGTAACTTCAGTAAATTCATCTCTTATTCTTACAAAATCACCTAGTGTTCTCAAAATACTGTTCACACAGTAGGTCTTAAACAACATGGCAAAAAACTGACTAGGTTTTACTCTTCTGAATTCTCTCTCTTATATTGACATAAACAAAGTTTGTGTATAGCCTTTCTGAAAGAGACACCTAAGACAGGCAGGGCAGGGACTGAGAGATGATGTGGGGCTCAGGGCACTTGCTGCACTGTCTTAAGGACTGGACTTTAGGTGCCCCATTTGAATGACAAGTCAGGAATACCGTCCACACCCATAATCCCAGCTCTAGGCAGTGGGGTGGGGGGGTTATAGACATCGGAGTCTTGTTGATTTTATTGAAAACTCCAGTCCTTGCTGGGCACTGTGATGCCTGTAATCCCAGCATTAGGAGGGGGAATGGAAAGAGCAGGAGCTGAAGGCCAGCTGTAGCTGATTATCAGGCTTAAGGCCAGCTTCCGCCACATGAGAATTCTGTCTCAGAAAGCAAGAAGAGAAAGAAATCCCAGTTCTTTACTGAAGAAGAGTAGGACGGGAACTCTGACAGGTCTATATTGGGTATCAGTTTTCTGTCTCCTGTCCTTTGTGTGCTCAGCTCCTTGAGAAAGGACAAAGTGGGGCTGGAGAGATGGCTCAGAGGTTAAGAGAAAGGACAAAGTACTGCAAATTGCCCACTGACTTGTGTTTTCCTACCAGTTGCTTTCAGACTCTATGATTTGGATAAAGATGACAAGATCTCCCGCGATGAGCTGTTACAGGTATGTGGGACAGTTTCAGAGCAGTGTGCTGGGGACCCTGACTTCATTTTTATGGGCAGCACTTGTTCTTTCTTTTCGGGAACGTTCATTTAATCCCTGCCTTGGAAAGAGTCCTGTTGCAGATGAAAGGCGGAGAGGACCTGGGAGTGGGTCACTAGGTCTTCACGGATGGGCAGTCTCCACCACTTACAAGCTGCCTGTCTGCGGCGCTCAGTGACAAAGGGGAATACGTAATGCGGCTGGGTCAGAGAGCTCACTTACTGACAGGTCAGCTTGTTGGCCATCCTTTAATTCCAAGGACTCTGAAGTAAGTTCTGCTTTTAGTCTCGCCTGGTGTCAGAGTCAAGGGACTGCTGTGGCCACCATCTGCCCAGTTAACCCTTCCCGGTCGTTGCAGCTCCAGTGGATGTGCCCCTGTTTCCCAGCTGGGACTGACATACTGCACGATCTCTTCTAAGTTTAGAACAGTAAGAAACTGTCCCTTTTGTTGACTCTGGAAGACTCCAGGTAGCTAGCACATCGAGTAATTTCCATGGGACAAGTTCTGTGTTTCACGATATGTCTAAAAGGGAAAGTGCTTTCTGCTCCAAAGTAAACCAGAACTAAAATTTTATTTATTATTTTATTTTATTTTATTTATTTATTTTGGTTTTTCAAGAAAAGGTTTCCCTGTGTAGATTTGGAGCCTATCCTGGAACTTGCTCTGTACACCAGGCTGGCCTCAAACTCCCCAAGTGACCGGCCTAAATCTTCATCTTTAATAAACTTCAAAGTTGCCAGGAGGTGGTGGCGCACACCTTTAATCTCAGCACAGGCAGAAGCAGGCAGATCTCTCTGAGTTCAAGACCAGCCTGGTCTACAGAGCAAGTTCCAGGACAGCCAGGGCTACACAGAGAAACCCTATCTCAATCAAAAACCAAACAAAAAAAAACCTTCCAAGTTGAAGCCTACTCTGAGCAGATTAAGGACCAACTCAGTCTTCCTACATTTCATGAGAAAACTTGAAACAGGTGGCAAATGGTAGTGTACCTTGGCCCTTGCTTTAAAAAAATACACATAATATTTACTATTTATTCTTTTGAGAATTTTGTACATGTATGTGATATTTTTGATCATATATGTCCTCTTCCTCCACTTTCCTTATTTTCTCTAATATACCTCTTTTCTAATGTATGTTCTTTTTGAAAAAATAACTTACTGAGTGCAGTTAGTGCTAACTATGTGCATATGGATGTGAGACCATCCATTGGAGCATGGCCACACCCCCAATTAAAAAAAAATTGATTCTCCAGCCTAGTCTACAAAGCAAGTTCCAGGACAGCTAGGGTTGTTATACAGAGAAACTGTCTCAAAAAAAAAAAAAAAAAAAAAAAAAAGGGGGGAGGAAGGGGAGGAGAAGGAAGAGAGAGAGAGAGAAAGAAAGAAAGAAAGAAAGAAAGAAAGAAAGAAAGAAAGAAAGAAAGAGAAAAGACTCCACCCCTCAGCAGCCACCTGCCAATAGCTCCTCAGCTATGGGTGGGGGTCTCATGATCCCCTCCCCATCCATAATGGATGTTGACTTTGCCCTTTGCTTTTGAGATGGGAATAGCTTTTTTCAGTGAGACGCATACTGTCTTACTGAAAGTTATACCCATGTCCTTTGAGGGCTTAAAAGATGGAGGCAACCACTCTTGAGTTACACATTTTCATCCTCTGGTCCAGATCTGGCTGCCAGAAAGATGATTTTGGAATGGAGAATTGATTTATTTTCTGTTACTAGGATTTCTAAGAAATCGTGTGACATGGGATAGGAAAGTCACTGTGGGGCAGGAATGGCTTTGTTCCACATGTGCTCCTGCACTGTTGAGATATTCAGGCAACAAACTTTAGCCTAGCAAGAAGAGAAGTTTTCCAAAGTAGGAGAAGAGAACCAAGTTTCTAGGCGCTGTATTTTCTAAAGCATTTGGTGAATACGTATAGTCTATATCATGTGTCAGTTATACTTAAGTGGAGATGGTTGCTCTATTTCAAGACCCATTTCCTGAGGCTAGCATAAATCAGATATGAGAACCTTATAAAGACAGTGGGAGAAAAATGCCATCCAAGCCCTTCTTTTTCACATAGATGTTTAAAAATTTCAAACACAGGGCTGGAGAGATGCTCCATGGTTTAGAGTACTGGCTGTTCTTGGAGAAGACTCAGATTCCATTTCCAGCACCCACATGATGGCTCACAACCACATATTACTCCAGTTCAGGGGATCCAGTCCCCTCTTCTGAAATGAGTGGCAGAATGCTCATGTGCCACGTGAAGGCCGTGGGTTCAATTGAGAAGACCACACACAAAAAAGGGAACACGCATATAGAAAACTAAATAATAAGAACAATTAAATAACAGTAAATTTCCACTGGCTAATGAACTTCCAACTGGATTAGTAAGTGGTAAGGTAGACAAATGGAAGAAGTATTGGCCTGGGAACAGAGGCCTGGAGACACAGCGGCTGTCAGCTGGTTCATAGGCCCTGGGTCAGACCACTTCTGCACCTCCTCCCTCATTAAAGGGCCAGGTAAGGTGTTTATCACACACCACTCTTGTCCACCTCCCAACACAAACACACATATATATTCTAACTATAATTCTTTATGTGCGTGTGATGTTGGGGATGGCACCCAGGGCCTCACACGTTAGGCAGCATGCTCCTCACAAGCCCTTCCATAGCCTAAGTGCTTACCATTCTCCAAGCAAAACACCTCAGGGACTGATTGAATTGAGATCTGAGGAGGCTGCCGTTGGGGATCAATTTATCTGCTTGGTTACTCACATTTGGAAGAGAGAGCAATGGTTTTGCCCAAATATACTTGGTAATGTTACTTCCTTTTTTTAAAAAAGTATTTTAGTTTATATGTGTTGCCTGCACTTAGGTCTGTGCACCTTGTCCATGACTGGTTCCCAGGGAGGCCAGAATAGGGCATTGTATCCCCTAGCACTGGAATTACAGACAGTTGTGAGCTGCCACGTTGGGGCTGGGAATGCAATCCCCTCTTCTTCTGGAAGAGCAGCCAGTGCTCTTAATCACGGAGCCACAACTTCTAGGGTTTTTGTTTGTTGTTTGAGACAGGGTTTCTCTGTGTAGCCTTGGCTGTTCTGGAACTTTCTCTGTAGATCAGGTTCGCCTGAAACTCTCAGAGATCCACCTACTTCTGCCTCTTGAGTCCTGAAATTAAAGGTATGTGCCACCACCACCTGGTACAACTTTTGGTTTTTAATAATTGTTGATAGCCCCTGTCTTGAAACAAACAAACCAAACCAAAGAATTGTAAATTTGTAAAAGCTATGTAATAAAGGTAGTTGATAGCTGTGTAAGGTAGTATATATAATTAGTAGTAGCTACTTGACAAGCTAAGGAAGATTGTTGGAATCTAGGCAGTTAAAGCCAGTCTGAGCAGCATAGCAAGTCTGTGTAAAAAACAGTCCTCCTTTGCCACCGCCCCCCCCCCCCAAAAAAATAGTTGTTAAGAAATAGAAGCTCACTGCTTGTGCCATTTACTATTTGCAGAGGATGTAAAGGAGTGGGGACAGGAAGGCCTGTGAGCCATTAGGCAAGAGGACAGTGAAGTTCTTACCTTGTTTAAGGTGCCATGTTTGTGGGTGTGTGGTACTGGGGTCTTGTGTTTGCTAGGTGTGCACTCTACACTGAGCACTATCCCAGATACCCCCATCTTTAAAAAGGTCTTCACTAAGTTCACCCAAATTGGACTCAACTTGTAATTGTCCCACATCAGCCTCCCAAGTTGACTTCAAGGAGATTTATGTGGGCTGTAGCCTGTTAATGCCTCCACCCCCCTTGGAGGACTGCTTTTGGATTGAATTCCAGAACAACCCAACAAACTGACTTACATCGGTAAAGAACTGCTTTACCCAATGCAGCAGGACACTCAGGGATAGGTTGTCTGGGTTTCACAGTACCTGAGTATCCCAGCTTCTGCTTTATTCTTGTATGGAATTCATAACACATAGGATGTATCACAGCCTCAGTATGGCTGTTGTGCCAACAGACATCATGCTTGTAGCATTCTAAGCAGGAAGAATCAGTTCTGTCCATATGGAGAAGACACTTTGCTGGAGTTCCACTCACCTCCTTTTTTAGAATGGCCTAGATAAGAAGCAAAGGATTTCACTTCGTTAGCTGGTGAATTTGAAAGAATCTAAGGAAAGGAGTTGAGGTGGCTTTTTCTCAAGTCTCCTTTAAGGCTTTTGGTCTTGTAGGTACTCCGAATGATGGTTGGAGTGAATATCTCAGATGAGCAGCTGGGCAGCATTGCAGACAGGACCATCCAGGAGGCTGATCAGGATGGGGATAGTGCCATATCCTTTACAGAATTTGTTAAGGTCTGTCCACCGCCTTTTGATTTTTTTCCTTTCAATTCCTTTTTATTGGCATATATTAGTTATTTACAGTGAGTTTATTATAACATTTATGTTCATGTCTTTTGGGGGGTGAAGATAAGAGTTTAATTGGGGTTACTTACAGGAGCATGGGGGAACTTATGAAGCGCTACACTACTGAAGAAAATGTCTCTCCCTAGCAACCATTAGCTCTCTGGATCCTCCGGGAGGGGTGTGCCCTTATGAGCCTTTGCCCTTTACCTTTTGGTTTTAAGTTAAATGCATAGGGAGAAAAAGAGGACATCCATTATTTAGAGGAGTACTCAGAATGGTCGTAATCTTAATGATAATTTTGTTTTTGTTTTTGTTTTTCAACTCCAGGTTTTGGAGAAGGTGGATGTAGAACAGAAAATGAGCATCCGGTTTCTTCACTAAAGGACAGGGACCAAATTATTCTTGCTTTCTAGTATTTAAGAACTGGAACTTCCTTCTGTCCTCCAGCCCCACCCTATCCCATCATCCCCCTTTCCCAGAATACTACTGCTCTTGCATGACAACCTGAAGTCTTTCTTGTCCACACAGACTTGCCTTTGGTGTATAAACAGGGCGTTACAGAATGGTACCCTCAGTCTTTTTCTGTTCAGTATGCACCCACCAGGTCTCTATTTGTAAGTGACATCTTCCCCTGTTTTGCTGCTGAATGCCATGCATCCATCCTGTCTGCAGAAATGAGATAGGGACTCATGTCAAGAACCAGCCAGCAAAGCTCCCACTGGATGGAGACTGCATCCATGCTGCCTTCCCTTCATCGAGCCTCTGTCATGTTCCTGTGTCCTTGTGTCCTTTACTTCCTACCTCCCTATCACCCAGCCTTCTGCCCATTTGGTCTTTCAGCCTCCCCCTTTTTCATTGAGATTCCCTGTGTCTACTTGACTCTGGGCTCTGCTGTCAAGCTTGTCTCTGATGTGATAGGCTAGTGAGTGGTCTGGTGGTTTGTATCTACCTTCTCCTGGCTGTGTCTCTGGGACATTGCCTATCCAGGAGCCTTTCAGCAACCAGTACAACTCTGGGAAGCATGTGACTCTTTCGGTCCCCTGCACTGCTCTCATCACAGGGCTTATGAACAAGTTGTTCTTGAAAGGTGGTCATGGGGGCTGGAGAGATGGCTCAGAGGTTAAGAGCACTGCTTGTTCTTCCAAAGGTCCTGAGTTCAATTCCCAGCAACCACATGGTGGCTCACAACCATCTGTAATGAGATCTGGCGCCCTCTTCTGGCTTACAGGGATATGTGCAGACAGAACACTGTATACATAATAAATAAATTAATAAAAAAAAAAAAAAAAAAAAAAAGAAAGGTGGTCATGGTGAGACTTGTAGAGCCGTGTCTCCTAGGTGGTTTCCCCAGATCTCTCTACCTCTGGCTTTTTATTTTCAATGTATTTATGTGGCTTCTTTTCTGAGTACAGTGTTGACATTCAGAAAATAGTCTTATGCTTGCCAGTTTGCTTCTCTTTGGGACATTGTCACCAATACAGTGGCTGTTTTGACAATATGGTAGGGGGTCTTCTTGTAGTTTTCTGAAGAGACTAAAGAGCTGGAGAGCTGCCCACATTCACTCTGCGGCCTGGGCTATGCCTCAGTGTTCTGTACACGGGAAGATTCTTCACATTTCTAAACAGAAAGACCAGTGTTATGGAAGTGCCTGACTTATCTCAGTCCTAAAGAACTAGATTGTCCTCAGTGTCTTAAGGTTTTGCACAAAATTCCAACTGAATTTTATACTTGGCAAATTTTAATGCTGGAAGCCATGTAGTCAGTTCATAATCCTGGTCCAAGCATTGCATGTATTGTCTCATGAGCTTCCTAATCACATGACCTTCCTAGCTCCTTGTGTAGACCATTGCGGATCCCTTAGGAGCATAGGGCCTGGCCCTGGTGACACCAACTGAAGTGATATTAGAGGTCTTTGAGTGACCCGGCTCAACTTGTGGGCTAATGTCAGCTGGTTTAGACCTCACTAAATCAGGCTGCTTCTACCCTGTGTCTGTGTAATTCTGCTCTGGGCTGGCTTTCTCTGATGTTGCTTGCTTGCTTGCTTCTTTGCTCTGGAAGGCTATCCAAGATGTGTAAACAGTTCTTTAGGAAAGAAATTGCTATTAAAAATCCAAACAAACTGGGGTTGGGGATTTAGCTCAGTGGTAGAGCGCTTGCCTAGCAAGTACAAGGCCCTGGGTTTGGTCCTCAGCTCCGGGAAAAAAAATAAAATAAAAAATCCAAACAAACAAAAACACTGCAAAGGAAAAGTGAGGAGCAGGGGAGTGGCCAGGATGGATGGCTGGAGTCTACATGAATTGGGGAGTTCTTTATGGAATATCTGTCTGACTTTGTGATCAAATGATGTAATATACAAATTGTATAAAAGGGAAGAATTGTCTGATATTGATCTGTTTGAGAAGTACTTCAGAGGCTTCTTGATTTACATATTTAAAGTTTCTAAGATTATTACCCCCCCTTGGCTGTATAGCAAACTGTTTTAATCCACAGTTGTGCCTTATTGTCCCATTAAAATTGTATTCCTCAATCCATCAATAAATTAATTGTCGTTAAAACAAAAGAATTTAGTTGACTTTTATCTATGTGTTTTATAACAATCTTATGTAACTCAAGTGTCCTAAATTTGAAATAGGATAGTGTCTCCCTTGATCAAATTTATGCTTATAGTATCATTTGCATTATACAGTACTGCTGTGTGGGCCTGAGACAGAGACATTCATCTAAGGATTCAGTCTGCCAAGAGGCATGGTGTTTCGTTTCTGGCCCCTTCCTATTAATTCCAAGTAAGACTCAATATTTTCTTTGTTTTTTTGGGGAAAGGGATGGGGGGGTGGACTGCGTTTTCGTTTGGTTATTATTTTGTTTTTTGAGGCAGAGTCTTACTTCCTTGACTGGCTTGGAATTTGCCGTATAGGTCAGGCTGACCTCAAACTTGCAACAATCCTTCCACCTTAGCTTCCCAAGTGCTATAGTTACAAATGTTTGTCCCAAACACTCAGCTAAAATCGTGTGTGTGTGTGTGTGTGTGTGTGTGTGTGTGTGTGTGTGTGTGTGTGTG
>CABHPR010128824.1:6745-37451 GCA_902168415.1 Peromyscus melanophrys
CTCTCTCTCTCTCTCTCTCTCTCTCTCTCTCTCTCTCTCTCTCTCTCCCCTCCCCATACACACACACATACACACACACACACATACACACACACCCTCCCACACACACATCACAGCACACCAATGAAGGTCAGAAGGCAACTAGATTTAATTAGATTTTTCCACAGGTGCCTTTTTCTCTCTGCCTCAGTTGTTTTTTATTAATTCTTTAAATACTACTTGTATTATTTTAATAGATGTTTTTCTTATTTTGTTTGTATCACTTTAATCATTTTTCTTACTTTAAAATTAATTTATAATTTCATTATTTCTAGAACATTCAATTGTACATTCATTCTCAAAATTAATTTTCTTTCTTAGGTGGATACCCCTTATAAATATATAGGGATATATTGCTGGGTGGTGGTAGTGCACGCCTTTAATCCCAGCACTCGGGAGGCAGAGCCAGGCAGATCTCTGTGAGTTCGAGGCCAGCCTGGTCTGCAGAGTGAGATCCAGGACAGGCACCAAAACTACACAAAGAAACCCTGTCTCGAAACACACACACACACACACACACACACACAGAGAGAGAGAGAGAGAGAGAGAGAGAGAGAGAGAGAGAGAGAGAGAGAGAGAGAGAGAGAGACACACACACACACACACATATATTCACTTTCTCGCCCCCATTAGGTTGTAATAATATCATAATGCAAAATTCATTTAGTCAATCTTCAAAAATCCCCATAGTCTAGCACAGTCTCAAAACGTTTAAATTCCAAAGATTGAAGTCTCTTCTGAGATTCAGGCAATCTCTTAACTTTAATCACCTGTAAATATCAAAATCAAAAAACAGATTACATACATCCAAAATATAATGGCACAGGATATACATTATCATTCCAAAATGAAGGGAAGGGAGCATAACAATGAAATACTAGAGCAAAGCAAGACCAAAAACAGCTAGGCAAACTCCAAACTCTGGATGTTCATGTCTGATCTCAAAACACTCTCCGTAACTCCAATTTCATTCAGCTTTATTGACTGCAACACACTTCTTTCATTGGATTGGTTCCACTCTCTGTTAGCAGCTCTCCTAGGCAGGTATTCCATGGCTCTGGAATCTCTAATATCTTGTGGTCTCCAAGTTAATCCAGGCTTCAACCTCACAGCTTCACACAATGGCCACTCTAGGCCTCCATTCAGGGATACCCCTGAAACATCCCTGGCCTCAGCAGCTTTCCTTAGAAGAGTAGGCGATTTCCATAGCCCCTTTATTTGATCCCTAAATCTAGAATGACATGGCCAAAGCTGCCAACTTCTTCTGCTTACTTGGGCTGGAACATGACCCCTTCATTCAATTACATCTCCACCAGCTTTCTGTCCTTTATTGCCTAAGCTTGGCCGTTCTGAAACTGGATCTCAAGACCAGGCTAGCCTCTACCTTCCCAGTACTGGGATTAAAGTATTGCACCAACACACCTTGCTCTGAGCTATTCCTTAGTTACTTTTCACAAGTGGGAAACTTAGCTGGGTGGGATTATAGTGGTATTCTATTTGTACTGAAATGTGATTTTATTTGTATGTTAATAAATAAAGTTGCCTAGGGGTCAGAGCTATTAGCAAGCCATAGCGAAAGCCAGGGAGGCGGTGGTGCACGCCTTTAATCCCAGCACTTGGTAAGCAGAACTAGGTAGATCTCTGTGTGTTCAAGGATACAGCCAGCATTGGAGACACACGCCCTTAATCTTAATACCAACCATAGAAGACCTGGAGGTCTGTACAGACAGGCAGTGATGAGGCAGTCACGTAGTTGGGTTTACAACCAATGAGAGGGAAGAACAAGGACTCTTTATAAGGCGAACGCACAGGAAGTAACTCCCTTTTTGGAGAGGTCTCTTGGCGGGAGAGGCTAGCTGGCGGAAAAGCGGGTAAGACTCTTAGCTCTGACCTCTTTGGCTTTCATCTTTACATTGGCTCTGTGTGTCTTATTTAATAAGGCGGTTGGTTACATCTGCATGGGATTTTTCTCTGAGGTCACCCTTCCCTTTATTCCATTTCTTACTGTATTTATCTCCTTGAATACAGAACTTAGCTCTATTCCACTTTCTGGTGCTCTTTTTATCCTCAAATATTTTTCTTTGCTCAGCTTGCTCCTTTTCCTTGTAAATCATCATTAGAGTTACCACTAATAACCATAAAACAGAATCTATACTAGACTCTTTTGAGAATTCCTCTGCTAAGGGAATTAATCCAAGACTCTTCACTTTGGCTTCAGGGAAAAATTTCAGATAATGGCAAAAAGCAGCCACTTTCTTTACCAAAATATCAGAAGAGCAATTTCTAGGCAACATATTAAAATTCCTTTCTGAAACCTCTTGAGCCAGCTCCTGACATTTCACATCATTATCAGCAGCATTGTATTCCATGTTTCTACTAGTATAGCCCATTAAGCAGAGCTTACATCATTCCAGTTTTTTCTTAACCCAAAGTATTCATGTCCAAATAAAAAAAAAAACACATGATCAAGTCTATCACTACAATACCACATTCCTGGTACCAACTTCTGTCTTTGATATAGTTTCTATTGCTGTGAGGCGCAACCACATGAGTATGACAATTCTTATAAAGTAAAACATTTAATTGGGGTGGCTCACTTACAATTTCTGAGGTTCAGTCCATTATCATCATGGTAGGATATTGTGCTATGCAGGCAGAAATAATGCCGGGGAAGTAGCTGAGAGTTCTACATCTTGCAAGAAACAGGAAATAGTCTGTCTCACTATGATTAGCTTGAGCTTAGGAGACTTCAAAGCACGCCTCAAAATATCACACTTTCTCCCATAAGGTTACACCTTCTTCAACAAGGCAACACCTCCTAATAATGACACTCTCTATGAGTTTATTAGGGCCAATTACAAACTACCACAGTCATCCAGCAGTCTTATGTTAGAAGTCATGACCATGATACATAGGCAATTAGCAAGATCTCCAATAAGAAGAAGGATCCTGAAAATGGAACCAATTCTGCATAAGGGGAAGAAAGAGGATTAATGTGCAGAGGCAAAAGAAGAGGGTAGAGAAGTATGGTGAGGTTTTGCTCAATGTGTAATGCATCCTAATGTGAAATTGGCCTTGTGTAATACAATGAACATATAAAATGAAAATAAAAAAGGAGAGTTTTCAAAAAACTTGGGTGAATATCTACAAGAAATTACAATGCCAAAATATTTTAAGAAAGGTTTTTACCACATGAAAAGTTATTAACCAAATAACATGAACATTTATAATTGATAACAGAATTTTACAACAGAGAAACTATTGATGTTCAAGGTAAGATCTATTTATTTAACTGAGAAATATCAAAAAGCATGATTTTAATTTATTCAAGGGGAAAAAAGAGACTCTGGAATCAAATAGTGAAGGAAAGACCACTCAAATGTGACCAGATAATCAGAAGTTAAACAGTAGCTGTAAGGTAGGGAGTCAACTACAGTTTTTGCTATTAGTCAAAACATATATGTGTGATTATATATCATTCATATATGTGAGTGAATATGTATGTGTTTCCAACAAATTACTTGACTAGGTAAAGAATAATTGCTTCTACATTAGCAGAATTTCTATGTATTAGTAGAAGGTAAGGCAGATTATGTCAATCGATACATGTATGAATAAGGAATTCGTAGATTATTTCTTTCACTGAGTGAATGCAATTATTATTGCATAATGAATGTATATACTTATAATGGTCATACATTTTCCTCATTACTCTTATTTTTTTAATATCCAATCATTCGTATTATCTATTTAGATACTTTAGCTGCTGCCAATAGTAGAATCATAGCTCTATCAGGCTACTTTCTTAAAAAACTTTCAATGGGTCTGCATGGAATATGGAATAAATTCCAAATATATCATTGCCTCATTTAGATTTCAAATTTAATGCTTCATTATTTTACTTCACTTTATTGGTACCTGTTTGAACCAAGACTACATACTATTTAGTAAACTAATTCCAGGTTTTTTCCCTTTGTTTACAATATGTTCTTGTCTCTGGAATTTTTATGTATGCATATTAACAATATAAGTCATAATCTATTTTCACTTCCTTTTCTAATTCCTCTATTTTGTCAGTTTTCCACCCAAGTGATTCCTGATGAAAACAAATCTGCCTCAATATTGAAGTTTGAGTGGGCATAGAGATGCAGAGGAGGAAATAATATACAGAACAGATATCTAATAACTCAGAGACTGAAAGATAAACTCTATCTCTCTTTTGTAGATGGATTGTCCTAATACGTAATAGTTCAATCAGCCCTACAGAAGATAATGTTGCACAACTGATTAATGGGCACATTTCCCTTCCATAATACATTCCATTCTTGTAATAATACACCCTCTTCATCTAACATTTTCTTTCATCATTGATTTCATGAAATTGCATTCTTTAAAGTAACAGTGAAGCTAATCTTTTAGCTTCAGGTTCTGTTTATGAGAACTTAGGATAAGATAACCTGCTTATTTCAACTTTATAACAACTTTGTGGAAGAAGAAATACACTATACACACAAATCAGACCTTGTAATTTATAAATTGTAATTGTAAAATCTTAAAACAAAATTTTATAATTACTTAAATTGTTCTAGATTTCTTAAATAGATATAATCATTTATTTCTCTGGACAATAATGACTTACGATTTACACTATTCCAAAAGATTTTTAATGTATCAAATTTTATGTTGTCAAAGGATATAGAATTCAATATATTTTTAATTAACATATCTCTAAGTTCTATAAAATTACTATAACACTAAATAAGTGTATTCTTTAAGGAATACATTAATTTTAAAGAACTAACTTATTGTTTCTCTCCTTGATAAAAAAGGATATACAAAATTTATGTTTCTTTTTATTATTTTCAAATCAATTATTCATCAAAGACATATCTCAGTCATATGGTAGGAATCTATGTGAACAACAATACTTAGTAACTTCAGATTTATAATTAAGATGGATGTTGTAATTTACTCAAAATTTGAGAAAACTCTTAACTGTTTTATGTCTAAATACTTAGCATCTTTTTTTGAAGTTCTTTTTTAAGAGATTTTCTATTGATTTTACATATCAACCACAGATTCTCCTGTCTTCCCTCTTCCCACCCTCAGCCTTCTCCCCCAACCTACCCCCCATTCCCACCTCCTCCAAGGCAAGGTCTCCCTTGGGGAGTCAGCATATCCGGGTACATTCAGTTGAGGCAGGTCCAAGCCCCTCTTCCCTGCACTAAGGCTGTGCAAAGTGTCTCACCATAGGCACTAGGTTCAAAAAAGCCAGCTCATGCACTAGGGACAGCTCCAGGTCCCACTGCCTGGGGGCCCCCTAAACAATTCAAGCTAAACAACTGTATTGCTTATCCAGAGGGCCAAGTCCAGTACCATGGGGACTCCTCAGCTATTGGTCCACAGTTCATGTATTTGCACTAGTTTGACTAGTTGTCTCGGTACTTTTTTCAATCATGGTCTTGATAGCTCTTGCTCATAGAATTCCTCCTCTCTCTCTTCAATTGGACTCCTGGATTTCTGCCTGGGACCTGGCCATGGATCTCTGCATCTGCTTCCATCAGTCACTGAATGAAAGTTCTATGATGACAGTTAGGGTATTCAGCCATCTGATCACCAGAGTAGGCCAGCTCAGGTACCTTCTTGACTTTTGCCAGTAGTCTATGGTGGAGAAAGCATCTTCAACAAATGGTGCTGGCATAACTGGATGTCAAAATGTAGAATATTACAAATAGATCCATATCTGTCACTGTGCAACAACTTAATTCCAAGTGGATCAAAGACCTTAACATAAATCTAGATACTCTGAATCTGATAGAAGAGAAAGTAGGAAGTAATCTTGAATGCATTGGAACCAGAGATTACTTCCGAAATATAACACCAGTGCACCAGTGGCACAGACACTGAGAGATGCACTTAATAAATGGGACCTCTTGAAACTGAGAAACTTTTGTAGGGCAAAGGACATGGTCAATAAGACAAAACGACCACCTACAGAATGGGAAAAGATATTCACCAACCCCACATCTGATAGATGGCTGATTTCCAGAATATATAAAGAACTCAATAAACTAGACATCAAAATACCTAACAGTCCAATTAAAAAATGGGCTATAGATCTAAACAGAGAATTCTCATCAGAAGAATCTCAAATGGCTGAAAGACATTTAATGAATTGCACAATATCCTTAGTCATCAGGGAAATGCAAATCAAAATGACTCTGAGATACCATCTTACACCTGTCAGAATGGCTAAGATCAAAAACACTGAGGATAGCTTATGTTGGAGAGGATGTGCAGCAAGGGGAATTCTCCTCCACTGCTGGTGGGAATGCAAGCTTGAACAGCCACTTTGGAAATCAATATAGTGATTTCTTAGAAAATTGGGAATCAATCTCCCCCAAGACCCAGCTATACCACTCTTGGGCATATACCCAAGGAATGCTCAATCATACCACAAGGGCACTTGCTCAGCTATGTTCATGGCATTATTCATAATAGCCAGAACCTAGAAGCAACCTAGATGCCCCTCAACCAAAAAATGAATAAATAAAATGTGGTATATATACACAATGGAGTACTACTCAGCAGAGAAAAACAATGACATCATGAGGTTTGCAGGCAAATGGATGGAACTAGAAAATGTCATCCTGAGTGAGGTAACCCAGAATCAGAAAGACAAACACGGTATGTACTCACTCCTATGTGGATACTAGATGTAAAGCAAAGGATAACCAGACTACAACCCACAGCTCCAGGGAGGCTAGCTAGTAAGGAAGACCCTAGGAAACACACAGGGATCACCCAGCAATGAATACTTAGCATCTTATTTTCAGGGATTTGTTATAAGATATTTACAAGAAATTCTTTTATCCTAAAATATTTCCACTATTACAATATTTATAAAAATAATAGTATAAACTTACATATGGTGATATTTTTCTTTTGTACCAAAATGTTAATTGTATGTTAATAAATAAAGTTGCCTGGGGGTCAGAGCTATTAGCAAGCCATAGGAAAGCAGGGCAGTGGTGGTATACGCTTGTGATCACAGCACTTGGTAGACAGAGCTAGGTAAGTCTCTGTGTGTTCAGGGATACAGCCAGCATTGGATACACATGCCTTTAATCTCAATACCAACCATAGAACACCTGGAGGTCTATACAAACAGGCCGTGATGAGGCAGTCCTGTGGTTGGGTTTACAACCAATGAGAAGGCAGAACAGAGACTATATAAAGACTTTAACACAGGAAGTAGCGGCTCCTTCGGAGAGGTAGGATCACTGCAGGAGGAAGGGTAAGGTTTTAGCTCTTAGCTCTGACCTCTTGGCTTTCTTCTTTGCATTGGTTCTGTGTTTCTTATTTATAAGACGGTTGGTTACATCTACACTTATACATAAATACTGCTGAAGTAAATAGAATATTAATCAGTGTGATTTAGTTACAAGCATGCCACCTTTAAACATTTTATCCTTAAAAACAAAATATATAATACATTGTTAATATAACTTATGTTAGTAATTATTAGAAATAATATATAAACAAACTAAATAAGAAACAATAGCGTCTGAACATCTATCTAAAGGCAAAGACTTGGACATAAAAAGACATTAAATTTTTCTTGTGTGCTAGACCACTTGGTTAATATTTTGCTGTTTTTCTTCATTTCTCTTTATTAAATTTCCTTTGCAAAGTAATATCCTATCTACAAAAATATATTAACTATGTACTTTTCTTTTCCTTTCTTTCTTTCTTTCTTTCTTTCTTTCTTTTCTTTCTTTCTTTCTTTCTTTCTTTCTTTCTTTCTTTCTTTCTTTCTTTCTTTCTTTTATTTTTCTTTCTTTTTTTTTCTCTTCCAAGACAAGGTTTCTCTATATAACAGTCCTTCCTGTTCTGGTGGTACTTGCTCTGTAGACCAGGCTGGCCTCAAAATTACAGAAATCAACCTGCCTCTGCCTCTTGAGTGCTGGTATTAAAGGCATGCGCCACTGCTGCCTGGATATCTATGTACTTTTCTTAAGAGGAATATATGAGAGTACACACAATATATTCTTCCTGAATAGAATATATTCCATTGAAACATAACTTTTCCTTAAGTAGTTGAAGACACTTTAAGCATTCAGTGTCATCTCCCTAAGCACATTTTCTCATTTCCAGAGTGAAAGACAAAGTTGTGCAACTAGGAGATCTTTGTTTTGTTATGTTTTTTGTTTTGAAACAGATTCTCTTGTAGCTCAGAGTGTTCTTGAACTTGCTATGAAATTGAAGCTAGCCTTGAATTCTTGACCTTTCAACTATTAACTATGAAATGCTTGTATTGCAGGTATTTGCCATAAGATCTTTCTTGAAGAGATGGTGTTTTGTGCTCAGGAATTTGGACCATGAGACTATTTCATGATCACACACACACACACACACACACACACACACACACACACACACACTGCATTAGATATGAGATTCCTTTTTAATACATTCTCTCACCAATTAAAAAAGTAGTGTCTGAGAAAGACTTGAACATTTTTCAGTCAACTAACTGAAAAGTAGATTTATAGCTGAATGAAGAAATGAAAAGAACCAAGTGCTTCATTAGAAGAACATAGATTAGCAAACTACATAATGATTTTGCCTTTTTTTACATACATAGACTGATATTAAATGAGATAACTATTGGAAGTCTCTACATTTTCACAAACTACATTTCTTCCTTTTTTGATAATAGAAAATAAGAAGAAATGCTCTCCCAAAGTGCCATAAACCATCTAAAAAATTTCTAGCACCAAGCATGAAAAGCCTTCTTTTGAAATTGTTGATATGTGTGTCCAAGAAACTTCAAAAACACTCTGTTACTTTCTATTATCATCAGTTGGTCCCCAGAGGTAAAAATTAATTCCATATTGCTGATGTCACCAGACATCTCTGACACAGTGAACACAATGTCCTAAGCTGGATCTGACCTGAATATCTCCTCTCTAAGGATCAGCTTTTGTGTAACAGAAGGTGCTATAAAAGATTGCAAAGGTCAGCTCTAATATGCTGCCCAGGCAATGTTCATGGTCTGCTCTCCCTTGTGCTGCAGCAAGGGAGGGGCAGGAAAATCTCTCCTGATCTTTTGACCCTAGGGCCAGCTCTTCCACCTGCCAGAGGAGGAAATGGATGGGGGAATCTTTCCTTCACCCATGCCACCACAATGCAGACAAGGGGGGATGGGATCAGCTTTCCTGCTCCCAAGGGCTGGCTAATCCACATTTCTGAAAACAGGGTCATTTCTACCCTCTTTGCTCAGGCAATGTGCAATGGCCTTTTCTTCCAAGTGCTGCAGCCTGAGAAGAGCAGGGACAGTTATCCCACTCACCCGATCCCAGGTAAAATACAGGGACCAATCTCCCAAGTGCTACAGACAATGAGGGGCAGCCTTAGCTCTCTCAGTCTCATGAATCCAGGACCCACTTTCCCTCCTTCAATAGGTGGCAATGGGTGAGGAGTGACAGAGGCATCTATCCCTCCAGTCACAATACAGAATTCACATTGAGACTTTTGTTGTTGTTGTTGTTGTACATTTTTTAATGATAGCTTGTTTTTGTATTTTGGTTTCTTTTTCTTTAAATATTATTTTATTTTGGGGAGGGTTGGAAGGGCAGAGTGTGTATATGAAGGGGTAAAGAGATTAAACTGGATCAGGAAGCATGGTGTGAAATCCACACAGAATCAATAAAACATTAAAATAAAAAACCCACAATAACAAGCATGATACTTATTCCCTAAAAAATGCATTAGTTGCACAAATATTTTATGTGTATGCAACAGTTCTCTTATTATTTAAGACTTGCTCAACAAGGGAAGAATTATGCCTGGTATTACAAACCTAGCCTACTACTCAGAACTAGTGAAATAATAGGTGTACCAGGCTTTTTCTTTGGGGCCAAAAAATAAGATCCCAAATCATGAAATAGTGACTTAATATTAGTTCTAAATGATCAGCCTTAGCCTAAGTAAGTTTCTGGTTATCTCTTTTACCTTAACCTGTTTCTTTTCATCTATGCTTTGCCTTGGGGCTTTTACATTTTCTTACTTTCTTGCTCTTTCTATGTCTGGCTGGCTGACTTGTGCCTGGCTTCTTCCATTGGGCATTTCCCTCATTCTCCTTCTTCTTCTTTTTTCATAGCTCCTCCCTCTTCTTGAGCCTAGATTTCTCCTCCTATTTATTTTCTCTGCCGGCTAACTCTGTCTGTCCTTTCTTATAACTAGCTCTTAGCTGTTCAGCTTTTTATTAGACCAATCGGGTGCCTTAAGCAGGCAAGGTGAAATAGATTCCATATATCTTTACATAATTAAACACACATCTTGATATCATTAAACTAATATAGCATAAACAAAAGAAATATGCCCTTACACAGTTAAAGTAATGTTCTGCAACATAAACAAATATATTTTTCCTAGTTAACATAATATTCTACAATATTTCCTCTTTTTTATAAATGAAAAAAAGTTTCTATCACTAACATAGTAAAGCTATATACATCAAGAACAATTAAGAGGTGTCTTACTTAGGGCTTTCAATTGCTGGGATGAAAGACCATGATCAAAAAGCAAGTTGGGGAAGAAAGAGTTTATTTGGTTTACACTTCAGCATTGCTGTTCATCAGAAGGAAGTCAGCACAGGAAATCAGACAAGGCAGGATCCCAGAAGCAGGAGCTGATGCAGAGGCCATGGAAGGTAGCTGCTTGCAGGCTTGATTCCTATGGTTTGTTCAACCCACCTTTTAATGGAAACCAGGATTAGTAGCCCAGGATTGGCAGCACTCACCATGTGCTGGGCCCTTCCCAATTGATCACTAAATGAGAAAACACCTTACAGTTAGATCACATGGAGGCATTTCCTCAACTGAGAGTCCTTCCTCCAATGACTCTTATTTGTACCAAGTTGACACACACAAAAAAACAGCCAGTACAACTAAGTATTATACTTACAATAGCCAGTCCATTTGTATTTGGCAAATTCTAAGAAAATACAAAATTATTTATCTCATTCTGGTTAGTCCAAATTCTGTATCTGATTTATCTTCTATCATAACTAAGCAAAAATATAACTATAATTTATCTAGTATTCAACTCCATCAAAGACCACAGAATGATATATTACCTGAGTAAACAGGAAGTATAGTGAAAGCCACTTCCAAACTTGTATTAATGACAAATATTTTGCTGCCTGGGTGTCACTAAATGTTCCTCTGCAATGTTGGGGCATCCAATCTTTGGCCTACAGTCTTAGAACAACTGGCAGAATCTTCTATACAACAGGACTGTTCCTCCTTGTTTTTTTTTTTTTTTATTTTCAAATTCAGCGGTCCTTTTCCTTTGCATTCTGCTTGTCCACTTATACCACATGCTGTCAGCAAGCATGGCAAGAGTGGTTTCTTACTCAAAAGGATAGCGTTGACACAAAGCAAACTCCATATCAGGTTCTTCAATACTCATCATCCTTTTGTGAAGTAGACTTGTGCTGTCAGGAGCAGGCATGTTTCATTGTCATGAAAAGCCCTATGTTAACAAAACATTTTAAATGCCATATTCTCTAGATCTTTGAAGTATTTGAAGACTATCTGTCTAAAATACATCTGTTTAACATTGAAAATATACCTAATAATACTACAAGTTTGATTATTATAGATTACTAGCTACTACCTTACATTGTTTTAATTATACATTATATTTTTAAATGAGCTACTTAAGCAAAATATCTGAAACGAGTAGAAATATAAACATAAACATACATTTAGTTTAATCAATATACCAAAATCCATGCCAATATAAAGTAATTGAGGAAAATAGTTTTCTTTTTTATCATTTATTTCTATATTCCAACTAAATGATGAAAAACATCCATAACCCACTGATCACCCTTGCCACCTCTTGGCAATATGGGCATTGTGCTCTCTAGACTGCTTCATACTGTCGATGGAAGAGGAGATATTTTTAGGGAACCTAATAAAATATAAATAATGCTTAAATCCTGGGAAAACTAGCTGCAACATTTGTTGTCCAGTCTCTGTGCAAAGGGAAAGCACAAGGCTTATCGGCAGTCCTGGCTAGAACAGTCTGTGAGGCTGGACAATCTCAGAAAGCAGCCTTGAAGCTGTTCTGGATGCAGAACTCTGAGAGAACTGCAACAAAGCACTATAAGAGGCTAGATGACTTGGGCCACCCATTTTCATTGGTATCTGAACCCCTCACTCTGAAAATACAAAAACTTTCAAAGGTAACATACATATCTACACTAACATAAGTATGGACTGTACATTGTACACAAGACAGACACAGATTTTTTGTTTTGTTTTGTGGTTGAACAGGTAAAATGTACATTACCTCTCTTGTAGTTTTTCTAGGTTTATTTCTTTAGGGTTTTCCCCAATCAAACCTGGTCACTATCAACCTTGAATGAATCTACAACATTTCATTTCTTTTAGAAAAAAAAAATCTCTTCCCAAAGCAATACATTTTTTGACTTCCATTTTCAAGTTAATGCATTTGTAATGTATCTAGATTGATTTATTTCAGCAGTCACTCTTTAAGTCCCATGTCTCTCAGCAGTTGTCATTAGTTCATCAACATTCAAAACATTCAAAGAAAATATAATACCATACAGGATCCAGACTCCTTGTATATTTCCCAGCTCTATGTAGCTTTTCTCTTTTTTTATTATTTTACTTCTCTCTTTAAACACTTTATTATTTTTAAATCATTTATTTTTTTCTATAACTACCTACCCCTTTTGTTTTCTTTCTTAAGCCTACACACATTGTTAAACATATTGGAAACTGTTTTGAGGTGTTTTTCAATCTGAACCTGCTTTTACTTAGACTTTTTTTATCTACATGAGCAAATCCTTAAATAGCTAGTTAAGCAGCTTTGTGCTGGCAGCTCTGGAGACTGCCTCCATCCTGCTGGGGACCATGATAGATGAGCTCTATGCCCTGCAGACTTGGCATTTTTTAACTGAGAACTGAATTCAATTGCCCCATCTCTGGGATGTCTGTGGCTGCATTATGCAGTTTCTACTAGAGTAAGGCAGAGTCTCTTTAAATACCTTTACACAGTTAAAGTAATATTCTACAGCAAAAACAAATATAAAATAAAGAAAAGGCATTAATTTAGCTGTCCCTTGCTTTCAGAAGGAAGTGAGATGTTTACATGAATGAGCACAGTGAATATTACTAAAATTATCATAATAAGAACAGAATAGTAAAATGGTAAAAACAAAGGAATAACAGAAAATAGGAAGTTTCAGGAGGAAAACTAATCAGAGAATTTTTTTAGGGAAAATAAATATTTATTTAGTGGAATACAATGAGTTTACAACTTCAGAGATAAAGTTGTTTTTCTTTTGATATCTATTTAGTAATATGTAAAACCATAGCATGGAGAACTTATGTGGATGATTATGTAAATATTTTTAAATTGAAAATATTACTAGGATTATGTTCAGATCATACAGGGATATTCTTCTAAAAGGGAATGATATCTATGGATCTAATTTCTACCCATAAATGATCTATTTCATAAGTTTCATATGTCATGAGACAGTTTAAAGACTTCTATTCATTTACCAGTGTTACTAAAAATCAGTTTGTTCAGCTTGTTAACTACTAGCATATTTCCATTAATTATGATTAAGGTAAAAAAAAAAACAAATGCTTAATTAGCTGTGTCCCTTAAGAGAAAAATGCTTCATAAAAATTAATTTATTTTCTGAAACTATAAATATTTAATTGTGTTGACTCACAACAATTCATCTCTTCTCATATTCAGTTGACATTCAAAAATTATTGTTTATAATAAAATGCATTATATCCTTGTTTGGAAACTCCAGCATTATACAAAGTAAATGTTGATTTACCTAATCAATGCAAAGAAATGCAAAAAAAGTTTATCTTCAGAAATAAAATTTTAAAAATCTCAAATGGATTATATGGCAGTGATTAGCAGTTACCTTAAAAAACAAAATAATCTCTAAATCTACAATAAAATGTAGCCAAACCAACATAACTGTTCTGTGAAATGGAAAGAATAGGTCAATTAGAAAACTCTTGTCAGTCACAGAAAATTGGGGGGAAATTTGTCAGAGCCTTTAATACAACTGTTATGGCTCCAGAGGGAAAGGTATCCTGACATTTTAAGATTTCGGACTATACTTGCAAGTGTTACAGCTCTGGAGGAATAGACATCCTAGATACCTACACCTCTGGAGAGAAAGGTATTCTGAATAGTCGGGAAGTCAGGCTATACCTATAGCTGTGAAGGGAGGTATCTCATATACCTACAGCTATGAGAAGGAAGATATCCTAGCTTGTTGGTAAGTCAGGCTATACCTGAAGCTGGGGTCCGGTGGGGGATGGTCTCTACACAGGATGTGGTAATCCTGTTCCTCTCCAATACAGTTATTATGGCTGAGCTCTACTGTACCCCACCCCAAGAGAGTTTCCCAGTAAAGATATCCATTTATTTGTCCACTGTACCCTACTAAGGGAGCTTCCCAGCAGAGGTATCCATTTCTTCTTAGCTCCTTCCCAAGATGGTACTTCTGTTGTGCCCAGATTGAGACCCCCAGAGAGACCACTCAAGATGAGCTTACTGGAATGCAAAAGCAAGGCTTTTTTCAGGAGCAACTCAAGCCTAGGCAGGGACCTTGTCAAACACATCCAGTGCAGTGGAGACTGGAGGAGGTGCCCAGCCTGAAGTGAACACAGCTTTTAAAGGCAAAAACCACAAGATTACAATATCAGAGAGTTTCAGCACAGGTGCATTTCTGATTGACTCATTTTTAGGGACATTCCAGAAATCTTATTGTTATCTTACTGCTAGGAGGCTGGTTGTTTGTCACCATTTCCCATTGGCTGCCCTTGGTTGGAACATTCTGTGGTTAAATAGTCACCTTGGAGACCAGGGTTGGGACATTCTGTGGTCACACAGTCACCATCACATGATTAACTTGTTATTCTATACTTCGTACTTTCAGGTTCCTGGAACTTGGGTTGACTGTGGGAACTCAAACCCTATTCATACAAACTGGAGGCCTTAATTTAAAAATGGAGGAGCTTTGGTCTCACACTTCTTCTGCTTCAATTAGCTAAAAGGGAACACTAGCAGAAATGTGCCATTCTGGTCTGGCTCTGAAGAAAAATTGATACTTCTGCTCTGTCCCCCTAAGGGAGTTTTCCAGCAGAGATTCTGCTCCATGCTGGTGAAAGAAGATCTTCACCCAAAACTCTTTCAAGAAAGAGATTTGCTTGGGAAAGAGGAATCCAGGGGAGTGACTGCCTTTGCCAAGATGGAGGACAACAGTTGCCAACTGAAAAGGTAAAGGAGCTTGTATTGGGCATCTTGGGGGAAAAGATTTTCCAGGGAGATTTCAGGGAGGAAATTGTTCAGGTTTTGATCCCCTTGAGCTTGGACAAGCTCACATTGGCTAGATGTCATGCCTAGGGATTGGTTGGTTTTCTGCTCAGGGATTGGCTGCTTTTCCTGGTCAGAGATTGGTTGGTTTCATATTCAGTTGGTTGGGGGCATAGTTTGCTTTGATTTCAGGGCCAAAGTGTATTTCTTTCACGGGCCCTTTTTAGTCTTTTGGCTCTAGTTTCAGGGCCAGGGCATATTGCTTTCACTGACTCTGGTTCCAGGGCCAAAGTGTATTTCTTTAGCTCTGGTTTCAGGGTCAGGGTGTTTTTCTTTGGTTCTGGTATCAGGGTCAAATTTTTCTTTCACTACCTCTGGTTTCAGGTTCAGGATGGTCTTCTTTAACTGACTGTTTTTTTGGGCCAAGGATTGTTTTTTGGGTGGCTCTGGTTTCAGGGTCAGGGTTGCTTTCTTTCACTGGCTCTGATTTTAGGGTAAGGGTGGGTTTCTTTAGCTGACCCTTTTAAGCTACATTTAATCCTTCAAGAACAACTTCAAAGAGAAACAACTCACTCAGATGAAGATGGAAAATTGATGTCTGTGGGAACTTTAGACCCATGATCATTAAAATTACCCAAACTCTTAAAATTTTGTGAGTTAATGCCTAGTCATTTATGCAGGAGAATATAAATAATTAATGTAAAATACATTTTATGTTTGATAGTTGTAATTTTTAGCAGAGGTTATAACAGAATTCTGGCATTGTGAATGTGGTTGACAAAAGTCAGTTTCCAAGAATCAGACCCAAATCTAGATACATTAACAGATGGTTCTGTGAACTTAAAGCTAAGAATATAAAATGCTAGCATAACCCTAAGAGAAGAGGAAAGCTATACCAAAAAAAGATCAATAGCTATTTTTAAATCATTTTAATTATGGGACTGCTGGTTATAAAAATAATGCATATGTTTACATATAAATTAAGTCTAATACAATGACAGCACAGTAAGTTATTGATAGGAAAATGCATTCAAAGCTTGTTAATATAATATGGAAAGCCCTGTAATAGGGAAGAACAGTGCTAGTAGGAAGTTGATGTGAATTAATTTTCATAGAAGATCATGGGTATTAATTCATTTTTCAAGTTGGTTAATAATTTACAAAGACTATAAATATTCTTGTTTAAGCATGGTTTTAGAAATCCTATAATTAAAAAAAAAGAAAAAAACATAAGGACGGAGAGCTGGTGGCACATGCCTTTAATCTCAGCACTCAGGAGGCAGAGCCAGGCCAATCTCTGTGAATTCACGTCCAGCCTGGTCTACAGAGTGAGTTCCAGGATAGGCACCAAAACTACACAAAGAAACCCTGTCTCGAAAACAAAACAAAACAAAACAAAACAAAACAAACAAAAACCACATAAGCTTATCAGGTATTTTAAAAAGAAATCCAATGGAAAAAATGAAGAACATATAGCAACAGTTTGAATGTTATAAAGGAAGAAATACTTAAAAGAGATAAGATGAAACATACTGTCATAGTCATACCACAATATATTTGCATACCATGAATAAAAAATTATATAAATTACAATTCTAAATTATGAGATGTATAGGATGCCTAAGTACCTATTTATAATATTAATCACATACTATTTATAGTTTGAAAGCTAAGAACAACAAAATGAAACACAATAAAAGATGAGGAACACATGATCAAAATGAGAAAAAATTACTATGATGTCATAAAATTATGTCTCTCTGTTTTTCTATATATATGCATATTTATAAGTAACATAATATTTAAATATACAGAAAACCTTCAAAAGCATAAAAAAATAATAAATTTTATTAAGAGTACAATTTAGGCTATTAGGCCACAGGCTCTTAAATTCCTTATTTCTACTTTCTGAGAAGTTTCCTAGAGCCTAGAGTGATAGAAGATTGGTATACAAGTCCACATTTGAGCATTCCAAGTTACTTATTTATTTTTGACCAATTTGATTTTCTACATTTTTTCTGAAATAAACAAAAACAAAAACAAAAAACGAAGCTTCTCTGTTAAAAGTTGAGAGCAGAGCTGATCTATCAGTAGAGAAAAAAATATGTAGGATGTAATTTGCCAATTTAACTACTGTGCAAATCAACAGCAGTGAATTACTACCTTTCGTTTCTCTTCTTCACTGTCATGGGCTTTTGGTCAGTCCTACAATACCCAGCATGAAATCCCTCCTGTGAAGCAGTGGGCACAATCATTTCAGTGCTACAGCATATAAGATCCAATATTGGGTAAGATCATTGTGGTTTTTTCTCCCACATCAAGCTGTACAGCATCTTTTTAGTACTATGCAAGCAAGCACCAAAGGAGTATCACGGTAAGTTAGAGTTTGATTTTTCTATACTTCACATTCCAAAGTAAATGATGTGTTCAATAACAGAGATTCGTCATCTAGTTATTGTGGGAACCATGAGCAATTCCATTGAGAAGCTCAAGAATGATTTCCAAAGTAGCCCCAATAGTTTACACTTACACTCACCCACAGTGTACAGACAAACCTGGATTGAACTCACAGAGTTATTCCTGTCTTTGACTCCTAAGTGCTTGCTAGGATTAAACCTGTATAGAGCAATGCCCAGCAGAATCTTAAAGTAGCTTTAATAATGTGTATTTGCCTTATATCTGAAGTTGTTGAACTTTTTTCTTTTAGTATTTACTGACAATTTGCATTTCCTCTTTTAAGAACTTTTTGTTCCTTTCTATTGCAATTTTGAGTAATTTGTTCTCTTGATGCTTACTTTCATATCTTTGTTTTTCTCTTTTTGTATTTTCTAGACACTGATCCTTTGTCAGATGTATTACTGGAAAAAATAGTTGTGTTCTGTTTGTTGCTTGTTCAATCAATTGACAATTTTCACTTTTATACAGAAGTATTTTGATTTCAAGAGATGTGATTTGTCAATTGTTGATCTTACTTCCTCTGCTCTAGGTGTCTTTTAAATACAGTTGATATCCATGCCTGTAAGTTGAAACTTACTGCTTATATACCCTCTAATATTTTCAGATTATCAAATTTTATGTTACAGTCTTTATACATTTTGAGTTGAGTTTTGTGCAGGGTGAGGAATACATGTTGTTTCATATTTCTGCATGTTGAAATCCATGATTCCCAGTACCATTTGTTCAAGATTCTGTAATTTCTCCAATATATTTTTGCATAAAACTTAATGCTGCTCTATTGCATTAATTTATAACTATGTCCACAATTTTGTCATATTGTTGTATGTATTTCTTTTGTGTCAATAGTATGCTGTTTTTAGTACAAGGTCTCTGTAAAATAATTTAAAGCATACTGATATTTGCTTCCAAAATAAGAGTCAAAGTCAGAATATTTGGTCTGAGATAAATTCTGGCATTTTCTATCAAAATTTGGAAAGCATGGAACACTGCAGTAACTTGAGAATTTACAAATGATCATATGCTACAATTATTTTTTCTTGGACATCTTGATACTGACAATTTCTTTGAAGAGGAAAAATATTCTTTTTTTTAATTTGACTAATATTGTTAGTTCTGAAAATAAGAATTTATAAAAGTAAAGCTTTGCTTTCCATCATGTACTGGTGCAAATTCAGCTACTATAACATCTATGTTTTATATTTTAATTTTGGCTCTACCAAATGCCTAAAGGCCATGGATCTAGTCAATCATGGCCTAATTTCTTTTAATTAATAAAAAAATAAATATTTCTTGTTTTGATTTCATTAAATATTTAGTAACAATATTGAAACATATCTAATATAAAAAGTAGTAAATAAATGTTAGTAAGAGTTTGTTTTCTCAAGACACAAATTTAATGGAAAAGTATTATGGTTGAGAGAGAGGATTTTACATTCCATATGTAGTATTTCTTCAAGAGACAAACAATATTCACTTTCAAAATTGAAAGTTGCTATCAACATTTTTGTGGCTATTGATTAAACTGAATATTTGTATTATTTTTAGGCATCCTTCTTCCTTCATTTCAAAATAAAACAAACCTATGTAGATTACTTTTAATATATCAAGACTCACCATAGGCCCAACTGCAGGGGGAAAAGAACTTCAAGGAGACTCATGTAAATGATTTGGAGGGCTAAAAATAACTTCCTTTTGTGATAAAGCAGAAGATAGAGATGTAGAGGTATGAAATCAGGGGGTAACATAAATCTCAGCTGTGAAGGCTCTAAAATCCCATATAGAAAAATAAAATATCCAAACCTTAAAATCTCAAGTATTATGCACCAACAGATGTTTGGCTAACTATACCCCCCAAAACAACATTCAGTCTAAACAATTTCTATTTAAGTGTGGTTTGTCAACAAGTAGCATGGCTCTTTCCCAGCTACCTTTTGGAAGAATGTTATCTCCAGCCTCACCCCAAAACTATAGATTATGAAAATCTATTTTCGAAAAATACCATGATTAACCTTGAACTCAGTAAAGTTTTAGAACAATGAAATATTGAAGACCACATAAGTATTATTAACTGTCATATTTTATAAAAAAGATGTGTATTTAAGCCCATAACCTATAAACCAAATCATCAGCTTTTTCTAATAATCTCTTGATCATGTTTGAATATCAGTTTTCCTTACAAGTCTATATTTTATTATGACTTCAGCTACCAATACAAACACATAAGAATAACTTATTGGGAATAACTTTACATCTTGTTTCTATTGAAGTTCCATTTGGCCAAGATCCACAGGTAAACTTTAATGTGCATGTATAGTAATTACAAATACATAATTATTTAGTAAATTTAAATGCATCAATGTACAAAGGAAAAGTTTCTCATGCTTAACATTACACTCAATTTACAATAAGTTTAGATTCTTTATTATTATTTTTTATTTATTTCATGTAACAACCACACTTTCCCCTCCCTCTTATTCTCCCATTCCTTCCCCCACCTCCCATCTATTCAACTTCCCATCCACTCCTCCTCCATCTCTTTTTTTGAAAGAGATAGGCTTCCCATGGGCATCAATAAAGCATGGCATATCATATTGAGGCAGGACCAAGCTCCTCCCCTTTAATCAAAGTTTTGCAAGGCAACTCAGCATAGAAAATAGGTTCCCAAAAGCCAGTTCAAGCACCAGAGACAGCCTCTGATCCCACTCCCAGGAGCCCCACAAACAGACCACGCTCCAAACTGTCACACACATGCAGAGAGCATAGGTCAGTCCCATGCAGGCTCCCTAGCTGTTGGTACAAAGTCCATGAGCTCCCATGAGCTCAGGTCAGCTGTTTCTATGGGTTTTTTCATCATGGCCATGATGTGCCTGGTACATAGAATCCCTCCTCCTTTTCTCAGCAGGACTCCTGGAGCTCAACCTAGTGCTTGGCTCTGGATCTTTGCATCTGCTTCCATCTGTTACTAGATAAAAGCTCTCTGATGACAATTAGGGTAGTCACCAATCTGATTACAAGAGATGGCCAGTTCAGGTTCCCTCTCCATGATTGCTAGGAATCTTATATGGGATCATCCTTGAGGATTCATGGGAGTTTCCCTGGCACAAAGTTTCTCTCTAAGCCCAAAATGCCCCCCTTTACCAAGATATCACTTTCATTTCTCCCCCCTCTGTCCCAATCCCACCCATCCAACCTGATTCCTCATGTCTCTATTCCCCCTACCCCACTCTCTGCCCCCAGTTTACCCAGGAGATCTCTTCTGTTTCTCTTTCATAGGAATAGTCCTCCATCCCTCTTTGGACCCTCCTTGTTATCTAGCTTATCTGTGGCTGTGGATTGTAGTCTGATTGTCCTTTATTTTACAATTAATATCTACTTATGAGTGACTACATACTATGTTTTCCTTTCTGGACCTGGATTACATCACTGAGAATTATTTTTCCATTTCCATCCATTTATCTGCAAATTTCATGACACTATTTTTTCTTGTATCTGAGTAATACTTCATTGTGTAAATGTAGCACATTTTCTTTATCCATTCTTTGGTTGAGGGGCATCTAGGTTGTTTCTAGGTTCTGGTTATTAAGAATAATGCTTCTATAAACATAGTTGAGCAAGTGTCCTAGTGGTATGATTGAGCATCACTTGGGTATATGTCTAAAATTGGTATAGCTGCGTCTTGAAGTAGATTGATTCCCAGTTTTCTGAAAATGGCCATATCAAATTCCAAAGTAGCTGTTCAAGTTTGCACTCCTATTGTCAGTGGAGGTGAGACCTCCTTAGTCCATATCCTCTCCAACATAAGTTGTCATTAATGTTTTTGTTCTTAGCCATTCTGACAGGTGTAAGAAGTTATCTCAGATTTGTTTTGATTTGCATTTCCCTGATGACCACAGATATATTTCGGCAGTTTGACATTCTTCTGTTGAGAATTCTCTGTTTAAACCTGTATCCCACATTTGAATTGCATTATGAGCATTTTGATGTCTAGCTTCTTGAATTCTTTATATATTTTGAATATTAGCCCTTTGTCAGATAAGAGGGTGGTGAAGATCCTTTCCAATTCTGTAGGATGATGGATAGTGTCCTTTGCCTTACAGATGATGATAACTCCGGAAGTTCTTTTAATACACAAGATTTTTAGCTGTCCTGGGTTATTTGTTTTTCCATATGAAGTTGGATATTGTTCTTTCGAGTTCTCTAAAGAATTGCGTTGGGGATTTTGATGAGGATTACATTGAATCTGTAGATTGATTTTAGTAAGATTGGCATTTTTACCATCTTACACCTGTCAGAACAGCTAAGATAAAAAACACTGATGATAGCTTATGTTGGAGAGGATGTGGAGCAAGGGGAACACTCCTCCACTGTTGGTAGGAGTACAAACATGTACAGCCACTTTAGAAATCAGTATAGTGGTTAGAAAATTAGCAATCAATCTTCCTCAAGATCCAATGATACCACTCTTGGGCATATACCCAAGGGATGCTAAATCATACCACAAGGACACTTGTTCACCTATATTCATAGCGGTGTTATTTGTAATAGCCAGAACCTAGAAGCAAGCTAGATGCCCCTCAACTGAAGAATAAAGAAAATGTAGTACGTACACACCATGGAGTATTACTCAGCTGTAAAAAAAATGACATCATGAAATTTGTAGGCAAATGGATGGAACTAGAAAATATCATCTTGAGTGAGGTAACTCAAACTCAGAAGTATAAACATGGTATGTGCTCACTTATAAGTGGATACGCAATGTAAACAAAGGATAAGCAGAGTACAACCCACAGCTCCAGAGAAGCTAGGAGACAAGGAGGACCTAAGAGGAACATACAGATCACCTTGGGAAGGGGAAACAGAGATCTTCATGAGAAAAATGGGGATGGAGGTATTAGAGGGAAGGGGGTAGGGGATAAGAACATGAGGGTATAGGATAGTTGAACTAGAAGAAGGACAGAGTGGGAGAACAATGAAAGAGATATTTTGATAGAGGTAGACATTATGGGGTAAGAGAAAAACCAGATGCTAGGGAACTTCTCAGGAATATGCAAGGATGACCCAAGATTAGACTACTAGCAATAGTGTTAATGATGCCTGAATTGACCTACCTTAGTAATCAGGTTGGTGAATACCCTAACTATAATCATAAAGCCTTCATCCAGTATCTAATGGAAGCAGATGCAGAGATCCACAACTAAGCACCAGGCCGAGCTCTAGGTGTCCATTTGAAGAGAGGGAAGAGGGATTATATGAGCAAGTGCAGTCAAGATCATAATGGGGAAATCTACAGAGACAACTGAACCAAACTCATAGGAACTCATGAACATTATACTGACAGCTATGGAATCTGCATGGGACTGGACTAGACCCTCTGCATATGGGACAGAGATGTCTAGCTGGATCTGTTTGAGGGTCCCTGAAAGTGTAATCAGGATCTATCTCAGGTACATGAGCTAGCTTTCTGAATCCCATTACCTATGGTCAGATACTTTGCTCACTCTTGATGTAGCATGGAGGAACTTGGTCCTACCTCAACTGAATGTACCCAGCTTAGCTGTCTCCCCATGGGAGAACTTGCACTTTTAGAGGAAGGGATGAGGAGTGGGTTGTAGAGGGGAAGGCGTGGAGGAGCAGGAGAAGGGATGAGAGGGGTATCTGTGGTTGGAATATAAAATGAATTAAAAAGTTAAAAAATGTTCCTGCCAGTCACAGCAGTACATCACTATGCAGCTACCAACCCAATATAGGCAGGAAAACAAATGGCATGGGTCCTTCAGGAATGAATGTATTAGGCACTCTTTAGAGAAAAAAAAATAAAAAAATAAAAAAATGTAATATGAATAAAAGGTTCCTTAAAAAAAAGAAAGTTTTCCTGAGTATAGTAGTCTTTCCTTGCATCTGTGGTCTCTTAGTATCTGCAGAATGTCTGTCCAGGACCTTCTTCTGGCTTTGAGAGTGTCCATTGAGAATTCAGGTGTAATTCTGATTTTTTTAAACATATTACTTTATATATTACTTCACCTTTTTCCTTGCAGCTCTTAATATTCTTTAATTATTCTGTATGTTTAGTGTTTTGATTATGTGGTGAGGGTACCCTTTTTTGGTAAATTGTATTTTGTGTTCCGTAAGCTTCTTGTACCTTTATGGGCATGTCCTTCTTTAGGTTGGGAAAGTTTTCTTCTACGATTTTGTTGAATATTTTTTGTGCCTTTGAGCTAGGATTCTTCTCCTTCTTCTATCCCTGTTATTCTTAGGTTTAGTCTTTGCATGGTGTCCCAGATTTCCTGGATGATTTGTGTTAGAAATTTTTTGGATTTAACATTTTCCTTGACCAGTGAATCTATTTCTTATGTTGTATCTTCAAAGACTGAGATCCACTAGTCCATCTCTTCTATTCTGTTAGTGAAGCTTGCATCTGTAGTTCCTGTTTGTTTACCCAGATTTTCCATTTCCAGGATTTCCTGGATTTGTGTTTTCTTCATTGCTTCTTTTTTAATTTTCAAGTATTGGACTGTTTCATTCACCTGTTTGTTTTATTTTTTCTTGGCTTTCTTGAAGGAATTTATTGATTATTTCCAGTTTATATTTATCTTTTCCTAAATTTCTTTAAGGTAATTTTTCATTTCCTCTTTAAGGGCCTCTATCATCTTCATAAAATTGTTGTGAAGCTCATTTCCTTGCGTTTCAGCTCTGTTTGAATGTTCTGGTTTTGCCATTGTAGGATCACTGGGTTCTGGTTGTGCCATATTACCCATTCTGTTTTTAATGTATTCTTACACTGGTGTTTTTTGTGTCTAGGTTTGAGATGATTATAGGCAGGGGTGTGGATTCTTGTGTTGTCTTAGGTGGATGGCTGCTTTGTTCCCTTTATTATCTGTTTACTGAAAGGCCAAAGTTTCTGCTGACTGTCAGGTCTTCACGTACAGTAGGGTTGTCTCAGCTGAGGTTTGTGAGAGTTTGGGCACTTAGATCCCACACTGCTGTACCTGTGCTTATGGAGTCTTTTCTTCCAAGTCTTGTGGGATGCACCTGTGCCTGTGGAGTCTATTGGAGTTTCAGAGGAGGGCTGGCCATAGGGAGAATGATGAGGTGGGGGTGTTGAGCAGTGGAGTGGGTCTTGGAGAAACACAATCCAACGGATGTCAGCGGTGGTGGTGCAGCCTGTTCTTCCAAGTGGTATGGGTTGTGCCTTTGCCTATTGAGTCTGCTGTAGTTGTGGAGGAGGAATGGCCATGGGAAGGGTAACGAGCTGTGTGGAGTTTGCTTTCTAACTGATTTGGGTTCTGCTTTTGCTTATAGTGTCTGATAAAGTTTTGAGGGAGGGCTGGCCATAGGTAAAATGATGAGATAGGTGGGGTTGGGGTAGTTTCTTCTTTTTAAGAAACAGTAAGTAATTTCTTTCAAATATTAAAGCACATTGATAATGTAAAAATAGCAAGATAATGGAAAATATTGAAAAAGAAAATACAAATGAAATCCTTTGTTCCTGCATTTATATTAGAATATGAACAGTTAGTCCAGCATATGGATTAGCAACAAATTCTTATCATTATAATAAATTATCTATGTAGAGTTATGAATCTCTATATATTATATGACCCTTCTCCTTAATTGTATAAAATTTTCACAGAAAAGTTTTGTTTTAAAATTTGCATTAAGAATGAATTGAATTTTCTGAACAGCTGCAAAACACCACCTCTTGCTCTATGCTTTGACTTTTAATAAATGCTTTTGTTAGTATTCATAGATTTTAAGATGCAAATAATAGTGTGTGGAATTATTTTTCTCACCAATCAACGCTATTGAAATATATCAATTAGAATTGGGTTTCCATGACAACATCATTCAGATGTTACAAGAATTTAGTACAGAAGTACATTTCAAAATACTTCTTGAATCAAAGTAGAATGCATTATACAGATGTTATTGTGGAGAAAACTGGGGTTAGAAAAATTGAAAAATCTTTTCATCTAAGTATTTGAATTCACTCTTTCAGTACATCTTTTCAGTTAACAGAAGAAAGACAAACTTTGAAATTCTTGCTTCATGTATTTAAGAACCATCTTCCTTGTTAAAAGCTGGATATGCTAAACAGATGTAAACAAATCTCACTAAACATTTATGTAAATTAGACAAATCAAGTGGTATTTAAATTAGCTTAAGCATTGAAATATCTCCTTTATAATTGCTGAAACATTGTTTTATAAATATGATAACATCCTTATGGTATATGTAGAGGCTGTCACTGTAAACATTCAAGACATACTTGATAGTTGTTTTTTCTTTTTAAATTAAAATTATAAGGTTTTTGGTTTTGTGGTATCTTTAATGAGTTATATCACTCTTTCCAAAAAAAATAGTTGCAAAATGCATCTCACATTTAATAAAAAGTGCCTTGACTTTTATAGATGTTGTACAGGAAAGCATAGCTGCTGTGAGTTTATGAGCTCCTGCCATGTCCAAAAGACGCTGTTTAACGCTGGTCTAAGTTCTACTACCTGCTTGATGTGTCCTTTGGCTCTCTTGTATTATAGCTTCTGTGTGCTGACCCTGAGAAAATATTCCACTAAAGATTTTGTCACAATTATGCTGATTTATTATGTATAACACCTGATTCTTCAGCCTCAGCTTATCATTATTCTCTAGCCCAGTAAATCAATGAAGTTTCCACTTCAGTGTTACTGGTCTTTTGTTAATCACAGCTCATTCTTCATTTCCAGATAACAAGCAACCACATAAACTTAATGCATATATATCACAGAAACAGTCCCAATAAATTCTGTTTCGCTCTGACATGTCACATGCCAGCCCTCCATTGTCTAATTTTCTCTCAGGATTCTTTTGTTCAAAGTCCCCCAGTATTAGCTCATTAATCTCTGAGTACTCAATGGCCTTTCTAGCCCAAGGTCCCCAAATCTTCCACTGTCACCCAACAAAACTAGTAAACAGGCATAAAAGACCACAAGTCCAGGTTCATCACAATTTTACTCCACTCTTGAAAGCCAATTGTGTTCTGGTTTGCTTTTCTGTTGTTGTGTTAAAAATGATGGCCAAAAGCAACTTGAAGAGGAAAAAGGTTTATTTCATCTTATGCTTTCAGGTCATAGTCTACCATTAGGAGAATTCAGGGAAGTTACTCATGTCAGGAACTTGAAACAGAAGTAATAGAGTTATATTCCTTACTAGATCATCTTCTGGCTATAGTTACCTTGTTTCTTATACAGCCTACTCCTTCACCCCATCATAATATAGCCTGGTACACAGGCAAGTGATATAACCATATTGAGATAGTCAGACAAACAATAACAAAACACCAGCATAACAATTAAAAATGAATAATGTTATATTCTTACTCATTATTTCAGAGAGTTTTGCCCATACCTTGGCCTGTTGATACCAAGTCTGTGAAAAGACAAAAACAAACACAGCAGCAGTGAGAACATATTGTAGTGGTATACGCATCTCTGTGGACAGGACAGGAAACAGAAACATAGAGGAGTTTTGGAGATATGATACTGAAATGTGAATTGATGTCCTCTGTACATGATATGGTATAATAAACACACTACATCTTTGATTACATGCACAAAGTAAAGCCAGTTAAAAATTCCAACTTGAAGGGGTAGGAATTCTCAAGAGCACAACCGTAGCTGAGGAGTTATTGGCATTTGATGGATGTTGGGGCCAAGAGGTTCTTTAGGAGTATGGCCACTGGCAGGTTTTCAATGCATATGCAAATAATTAACATGAAGTTGTGAAGGAAATATGATAGGGACGTTTTCAGGGTATGATGGGTGAATATGATGTAATATATATATTTTTTTCAAAGAATAAATGAAAACTTTAAATTTTGTTTCATGACTGAATTGTCTTAGAGTCCATGAACTGTACAAAGTAGTAGATTTTATTACAAAATCATCACAGATCTCCATAAAACACTTTAATTATATCTTCCTGTTAAACATGTATACCCCATCTTTTCTCTGATTCATCTCCTTGTTTTCTAATTGCTCCATTTTTCTTCATATGTTTTATTTTCTAAATTCCATATATAAATTAAGTCATTTTAAATTTATTTTGAATTAGCATACCCAAACACAAGATCTTCTAAGAATATAAACATGATGTTTGTCTTTCTAAGTGTCTAACAATAAAAAATCCAGATCAAGCCTGTTTCTTTCAAAGAACTAAATTTCATTTTTGTTATGGCTAAATCATACTCATCTTATTACACACTACATTTTATTTATCCTTTAATCATTGTTGGGCATCTTGAATAACTGCATGACTCAGATATGTGACAGTGTCACAATAAACATGCTTATGTTAGAATCTCAGTGATCTTAAGGTGCCATTGATGACTCTGAGTATATACCCAGAGGTGATATACCTAGAATATATACTAATTTAAAATTTTTGACTTGATATTTTTAGATAAATAAAATGTTTTTGTTTTCTTTTTTGTGCGTATGTGGCAAGATCTTGCTATGTAACCCACCCTAGCTCAGAAATTGCTCTATAGTCCACGTTGCCTGAAAATGTATGATTTTCTGCCTTCTAGCCCTAAATTTCTGGGATTGTTGGTATATATACTACACCCAGTGATAAAATTGTTTCATTAATAAAATGTCATCATGTATTTTTTGAAAATTTTTCATTAAACTTGGCATCAAAATTACACATTTTATCAAGCTAATACCGTCTCTTCAATCATCTTTTCCTATCACCAGTCAAACTTGTTCACAACATGTTATTTGCCATTTTAAAGTAACTATAGTTATATTCTAATATGGAATATATTTGCCAAGATATCCTAGAAAATTAAATATGGGTCAAGCTACTTTTAGTGTTCTTGCTTCGAGAAGTTATTTACTAAAGCTTATTTCTTTCCCTTTCTTATTATGAGTCGGTAAGGTTAAGATTTGCATACTGCTGGTTTTTATTTGATGTGTAAACCACCAATAAATGTTTTAAACCTTAAAGTAGTGACTAAGATTTTAATATTGTTTTCTTGCAAGACTGTATCTGATATCAGCCTAAAGGTCAGTTGGTTAAAATCAACTAAAGAGAAGTAGTGTTCACATATCCAATTTTTCTATAGTTTCCATTTTATAATGGGTTTCCATAACACGGTGATACACTATCACTTCTTTGCTTTCATTTTCCCACAGTGCTAGACCATATCAGTTTTTAGTACTATTCAACATTCTTCCACACACTCTTCCATTCTAATATTTGGAGTATCAAAAGTTGCAAAATTTTGAATTAAGAAGTAAAGCAGAATTTGTGTTTTATTTGCTAAAATTAAGTCATTTTATAATTTATTTTGAATTAACATACCCAAACACAAGATCTTCTAAGTCCTTAGTGAGGGCAGCCCAATAGTATTGGACAATTTTACTGGTCTTTGTAATTTCTTCCATCATGTCCTATTCATATTGCATGCTAGAACTTGTTGAAATGTAGTTTTTTCAAGTTAGTGTGAGTCTTAATATTTGTTAAATTTTGAGCTAGATTTTGCATCAAAAGATATACATGTGTAATGCTATTATCCATTCTAGAAAATCACAGCTTTCCCTATAAAGATTAGCCTGACTCCATCAAGTAAATTGTCAATTAATTTCTAAAATTTGTATAAAATAGAAAGTCTAGAATTGGAGCTTCTCATGTATTCAACATTATGACAATCAACTACTTCTGCTTGTAAAGTATATTAGTATATTTAGCAACTACACTTTATGTTTAAATAATATAAATAAATATATTAACTATCTAAAATTATTATTTACACAGAATCATATAGTATATTTATATCTATTCTTTAAAATTATGCTAGCTTATAAAATAGATTGTTTTGTGTCTTTTAATGTGTTTTAATATTGATCTAATTACTGGTATTGTTTTTTAATATATTTAGGTAATGTGGTAGTCTATGACAATTTTATTATTTACAATGATAGTACAATACTTGGATTGAATTTACTCATTCAGTAATTCTTAGTTGTTTACATTTTTGTTTTTAACATAAAATATAAGCAGTAATATATTTGGAGATGGGACTAGCTAATAGTCACCATTGCATTTATTAGGCATTATTTTTGGATTATTTTATTGTTATTCTTCTATTATTTACACATTTTATTTGTAATTGAAAAGTATTTACCTTTTTCTGTAATAGCTTTTTAAGAAGACAAATTTTTAAATAACTTATTGTAAAATATCCAAACACATCCCATTGGCATTATTTTGTTATTATACTTCCCTGATTGGTATAATTCCATTGGATTTTCTTTTACTTGCAATTTCCAAGGGGGAGGAATGAAATGATTTACCCACAAAAACTTGACCAATTCTTGCTTTCCCCTTGATGTTCCAGATGAGCATTCTGCCACTTGTGGTCATCAATGTCTTATGTGCTTTCCTTCAAAAATACTGGATATACTCTGTTGTTTTGTGTATGATTTGGGCTTTTGATGCCTTCTCTTGTTGGAGTGATGGAACTGAGTCACACAAACTGTGAACGCTGTCTATGATATACTTCCAATGTTTTCAGGCCAGTGCCTTATGATGAGGCACTGGTCAGTGTCTGCACATGGTCAGTGATCTCCACATGGATGTCTATGATAATATAGTTTTTGCTGATTTCCTAAGACCAGGGAGAGACCACTGCAGTGGGCCTGATAGGGGAGGGAAGGAGAGGGAACTCACCTGCAACAACAACCTGACTATTCCTACGTGTGAGAGTAAGTGTTTGTACACACACATACATTCACACACACACACACACACACACACACACACACACACACACACACAC